>LPNX010970654.1:314866-330231 GCA_001517045.1 Pseudotsuga menziesii
TACCATACATTTTCACATATACATCGTTTTTTGCATCCTAACCATGTGCAGGAATGCTCAAGTACAGTACCGCCAATGTTATCCATAGATTTCATCCATTGCATAATGTCTCCGAGGCAAGATGGGCAGACATATTACTTAAAACAATGTGTAGATGGTTCTTGCAACAATTGTGGTGGGCTATCATTACGGTCTGATTGCATCCATGAAAGTGAAGATTAAGCATTTGGGAATGCAATTGTCGAGAAGAAGAACTATGACTATGAGACATATCAGCTACATGATGTGAAATAAATGAGGAATATTAAATTCGTGACTTCATAGGTAATTGTTGAATATTAATATTCATGTACACATTTTTTTATGTGGTTTATTAACACTGTTTATTTTTTTACACCAGGTGCGAGTATGTGATTTTATTTTAGAGTTTCATGGAAAGATCCAACAGTACATTCAACATGTCGATATGGCAAGGTGGCAAGATGAGCAATTCAAAATATGTTGGGACACCTTCCCTCTCAGAACAATACTATCAGTGGTTGAGTTTGCAGAATATTACACCCTACAACCACAAAATGAAATAAAATGTCAATACTATCACTCAGAGCAGGTGAGCATAATGGTGCATATCACATATCGACATGGGCCATATAGGAATGAAGAGAAACATGTGATACTGAAAGAAAGTCACTTCTACATAAGTGACGACCAGACCTATGACATCCATTACGTGCAACATTTCTTTAAATTATTCTATGATCATGTGATAGCTATGGATATACCATTTTATCGTCATTTCATTTGGTTAGATGGTTGTGCTGGATAGTTCAAGAATGCACGTGTATTTGAATGGTTGTGTTTATTGCACATAAAATACAAGGTACCACATGTATGGAACTACTTTGAAACTGGTCAAGGTACCACATGTATGGAACTACTTTGAAACTGGTCAAGGTACCACATGTATTCTATCACTAGGGTTGACAAGTTATGAGATGGAAATAGGGTTTAGTGGCCTCTTTACAAGTTAAGATAAAAAACTAAAAACACATGGACATGTACAAATTGGAAACCAACTAGGGTTTCATGAACACCACTTTGAATGCTATCACTAGGGTTGACAAGTTATGACATGGAACTAGGGTTTAGTGAGCAATTTACAACTTAAGAGAGGGAACTAGAAACACATGGACATGTACAAATTGGAAACCAACTAGGCTTTCATGAACACCATTTTGCATGGGTTGACAAATAATGAGATGGAACTAGGGTTTAGTGAGCAATTTACAAGTTATGAGATAGAACTAGAAATTGGAAACCAACTAGGGTTGACAAATAATGATATGGAACTAGGGTTTAGTGAGAAATTTACAAGTTAAGAGAGGGAACTAGAAAAACCCATGGACATGTGCAAATTGGAAACCAACTAGGCTTTCATGAACACCACTTTGCATGGGTTGACAAATAATGAGATGGAACTAGGGTTTAGTGAGCTCTTTACAAGTTACGAGACGAAACTAAAAACACATGGACATGTACAAATTGGAAAGCAAATAGGGTTTCATGAACACAAATTTGCATGCTATCACTGGGTTGACAAGTTATGACATGGAACTAGGGTTTAGTGAGCAATTTAAAACTTAAGAGAAGGAACTAAAAACACATGGACATGTACAAATTGGAAACCGACCAGGCTTTCATGAACACCACTTTGCATGGGTTGACAAATAATGAGATGAAACTAGGGTTTAGTGAGCAATTTACAAGTTATGAGATAGAACTAGAAATTGGAAACCAACTAGGGTTGACAAATAATGAGATGGAACTAGGGTTTAGTGATAAATTTACAAGTTAAGAGAGGGAACTATAAACACATGGACATGTACAAATTGGAAACCAACTAGGCTTTCATGAACACAACTTTTCATGGGTTGACAAATAATGAGATGGAACTAGGCTTTAGTGATCTCTTTATAAGTCATGAGACGGAACTTAAAACACATGGACATGTACAAATTGGAAACCAACTAGGGTTTCATGAACACCACTTTGCATGCTATCACTAGGGTTGACAAGTTATGACATGGAACTAGGGTTTAGTGAGCAATTTACAACTTCAGAGACGGAACTACAAACACATGGACATGTACAAATTAGAAACCAACTAGGATTTCATGAACACCACTTTGCATGGGTTGACAAATAATGAGATGGAACTAGGGTTTAGTGAGCAATTTACAAGTTATGAGATAGAACTAGAAATTGGAAACCAACTAGGGTTGACAAATAATGAGATGGAACTAGGGTTTAGTGATAAATTTACAAGTTAAGAGAGGGAACTATAAACACATGGACATGTACAAATTGGAAACCAACTAGGCTTTCATGAACACAACTTTTCATGGGTTGACAAATAATGAGATGGAACTAGGCTTTAGTGATCTCTTTATAAGTCATGAGACGGAACTTAAAACACATGGACATGTACAAATTGGAAACCAACTAGGGTTTCATGAACACCACTTTGCATGCTATCACTAGGGTTGACAAGTTATGACATGGAACTAGGGTTTAGTGAGCAATTTACAACTTCAGAGACGGAACTACAAACACATGGACATGTACAAATTAGAAACCAACTAGGATTTCATGAACACCACTTTGCATGGGTTGACAAATAATGAGATGGAACTAGGGTTTAGTGAGCAATTTACAAGTTATGAGATAGAACTAGAAATTGGAAACCAACTAGGGTTTGACAAATAATGAGATGGAACTAAGGTTTAGTGAGAAATTTACAAGTTAAGAGAGGGAACTAGAAATAGATGGACATGTACAAATTGGAAACCAACTAGGCTTTCATGAACACCACTTTGCATGGGTTGAAAAAAAATGAGATGGAACTAAGGTTTAGTGAGCTCTTTACAAGTTATGAGACAGAACTAAAAACACATGGACATGTACAAATTGGAAATCAACTAGGGTTTCATGAACACCACTTTGCATGCTATCACTAGGGTTGACAAGTTATGACATGGAACTAGGGTTTAGTGAGAAATTTACAACTTAAGAGAGGGAACTAGAAACACATGGACATGTACAAATTGGAAACCAACTAGGCTTTCATGAACACCACTTTTCATGGGTTGACAAATAATGAGATGGAACTAGCGTTTAGTGAGCAATTTACAAGTTATGAGACGGAACTAGAAATTGGAACCCAACTAGGGTTGACAAATAATGAGATGGAACTAGGGTTTAGTGAGCAATTTACAAGTTAAGAGAGGGAACTAGAAACACATGGACATGTACAAATTGGAAACCAACTAGGCTTTCATGAACACCACTTTGCATGGGTTGACAAAATATGAGAAGGAACTAGGGTTTAGTTAGCTCTTTACAAGTTATGAGATGGAACTAAAAACACATGGACATGTACAAATTGGAAACCAACTAGGGTTTCATGAACACCACTTTGCATGCTATCACTAGGGTTGACAAGTTATGACATGGAACTAGGGTTTGGTGAGATATTTACAACTTAAGAGAGGGAACTAGAAACACATGGACATGTACAAATTGGAAACCAACTAGGCTTTCATAAACACCACTTTGCATGGGTTGACAAATAATGAGATGGAACTAGGGTTTAGTGAGCAATTTACAAGTTATGAGATAGAACTAGAAACACATGGACATGTACAAATTGGAAACCAACTAGGCTTTCATGAACACCAATTTGCATGCTATCGCTAGGGTTGACAAGTTATGACATGGAAATAGGGTTTAGTGAGCTATTTACAAGTTATGAGATGGAACTACAAACACGTGGACATGTAGAAATTGGAAACCAACTAGGATTTCATGAACACCAATTTGCATGCTATCACTAGGCTTGACAAGTTATGAGATGGAACTAAAAACACATGGACATGTACAAATTGGAAACCAACTAGGCTTTCACGAACACCAATTTGCGTGCTATCATTAGGGTTGACAAATAATGAGATTGAACTAGGGTTTAGTGAGATCTTTACAAGTTAAGAGAGGGAACTAGAAACACATGGACATGTACAAATTGGAAACCAACTAGGCTTTCATGAACACCAATTTGCATGCTATTACTAGGGTTGACAAGTTATGAGATGGAACTAGGGTTTAGTGACCTCTTTACAAGTTAAGAGAAGAAACTAAAAACACATGGACATGTACAAATTGGAAACCAACTAGGGTTTCATGAACACCACTTTGCATGCTGTCACTAGGGTTGACAAGATATGACACGGAACTAGGGTTTAGTGAGAAATTTACAACTTAAGAGAGGGAACTAGAAACACATGGACATGTACAAATTGGAAACCAACTAGGCTTTCATGAACACCACTTTGCATGATATCACTAGGGTCGACAAGTTATGACATGGAACTATGGTTTAGTGACCTCTTTACAAGTTATGAGATGGAACTAGAAACACATGGATGTATGTACATATTGAAAACCAACTAAGGTTTGTAGGGTATGATGTTAGTATTGTAGGGTATGGTATGGTATATTATAATGGTATGCTATGATGTTAGTATGGTATGATGTTAGTATGTTATGTTATGGTATGTTATTGTATGTTAGGGTATTGTATGGTATGTTATTGTATGTTAGTATGGTATGATGTTAGTATCATAGGGTATTGTAGGGTATGATATGGTATATTAAACATGCATGCATGACTTAGTGTTATGATGTTAGTGTATGTGTAATTTAGGTAGTGTATGGTATCGTTATGATGTTAAAAATTTGATAAGTCATAAATTCTTCCTTTATGTATTGGAAATTCATAAGTTAGCACACATGTGAACCACACATATCATTATATCACATAGGTGAACCACACATATCATGTTCCAGGATCAATTCAACCATATCATGTTTCAAGATCAAGTCAACCATATATGTATAAATTTGATCCTTGCTTTATATTATATATGTATAGAAAAAATGTAACAAAAATTGGCGTGCCACATGGCCATAATACAAAATAGTGGATCAAAATGTACATCTCTGTGTATAAAAACAAAAAGTTACATCTATGTATCCCCCCTATACATTTATTCTAGTTATTCCCCCTTTCGCTACCACTGCCAATGTCTTCAAAGAAGTCTAGCTTTCTTTTCTGACTGCTCACTTGTGATACCCATTGCTAAACAAGAGGGATAGGTCGCGACAATGGAGACTACAGAAAAACCAAATTGTGTAAGTTAGTTTAACAACCTATAAAAATTCTATGTACATTTGTTCAAATTCCAAAACCAATATAACATGTTTACCTACTGTACGTGAGTAAGTAATGGTGGGTTGTGGTGCCTCAGTAGTAGCGACCTTGATTGGGTGCTCTTCAAGCACCACTTGCTCACTATCCAGCTGCATTAAAAAATCTATAGTCCAATGTCAACAAATATACATGTACATTAGGGGGGAAGAGGTGGGTCACCGATTTGGGTCTCTTCAAGCACCAAATCAGAGAAAGCGATACAAAAACATACAAAGAAAGTGATACACAAACGTACCTGCTGGATTGTCATAGGTGGGTCATCGATTTGGTGCTCTTCAAGCACCGGTGCCTCACTAGAATCCTGCATAAAGTAACATATATGTCAATTTTAGATAATAAAAAGAATCATAGACATATATACTACATGGACAGAAAATGATGTTTCCAAAGAAAGTGAAACATACATGTACCTGGTGGGGGGGAAGAGGTGGGTCGACAACAAGCTTGCTTTCGTGATCTTCAAGCACCATTGTCTCAATAGATTCCTACATAAAGTAACATATGTCAAAGCAATACAAAAACCTACAAAAAAATACAAAGAGAAAGCACCAAATCAGGGAAGGCCATACATAAACGTACAAATAAAGTGATACATAAACTTACTTGCTAGCTCGTCAGAGGTGGGTCAACAATAACCTCGCTTTGGTGCTCTTCAAGCACCACTGTCTCAATAGATTCCTGCATACAGTAACATATATGTAAATGTCAAAAAATACAAAGAAAAAGAGACAGCAATGGGGGAAACAAGGAAAAATATACTTGCATGTACAAAAAGCAATATAAGAAAGAGTTGCAATGTATAAATGTACCTAAGGGACGTGAGGAGGTGTGTAACCAGTGGATCGATTAGCTATCAACGAGAGAAAATGACTTCAACTTGTACTAGCAAAGAATCTTGCCTTTTGGACATATTCATCAAACTCACGTTCCTATGTACAAAAGGATAAAGATACAATTAGACAATTTCAAAAAATTAAAAAAGTACATGTTGAATCATGAAAATCACAATTAAAAGAAAGCGATACATAAATGTACCTATTGGCTCATCATAGGTGGGTCATCAATCTAGTGCTCTTCAAGCACCGGTGCCTCAATAGAAGCCTGCATAAAATAACATATGTCAAATTCAGATAATAAAAAGAATCATAGACATATATACTACATGGACGTAAAATGATGTTTTCAAAGAAAGCAAAACATACATGTACCTGGCAGGGGGGAAGAGGTGGGTTAGCAACAACCTCTCTTTGGTTCTCTTCAAGCACCAATGGCTCAATGGATTCTTGCATAACATAACATATGTCAATGCCAGATAATACAAAGAAAATGAGACATATACATGATGGACGAAAAACGATTTTTCCAAAGAAAGCGAAACATAATTAAAAGCATATTTAAAATAATACTTGTGTCCAGGAATCTACCTCTGCATGAGAGGGACTAGGTTGGGATTCAATGTACTCATCTTGATCACCCTGCATAAAACATGTTGTATCAAAATTAGGATGTATTAAATGTTACAATCTCTGCTATAAATATGTAAATAAAGTTGACAAATTAACAAGTATAGTTCTTACCACTAATGGTGAAGAACCAAACTGATATGCAATATTGACCTCAACATCAATGTTTTCAACATTGATCGGCGGATTATGCGACTCCGTTGTGCCATGGGACACCGGCTGTATATTTGTTCAGATAATTTGTTAGATAATTAAATAGAAAAAAATTGCGAAACAATTGAAAACTGTGATATTGAAACAAAAAATAATATGAAAATAATGAGTTTTACTTACAAATCAAAGTAATCCATTGTCCTGAAAGTTTGAAGCAGGGCCATAACATATGCCTCCAAACGATGTGCAAGGGTGTGGAGTAACATGATGCTCTGAACACTTTGTGTCTCTTGTGTGATCTGTAGATGGATCCTTACTATGTAATGGGCCAGCCTTAGAAGTTCCAACCCCTTGGCCTACATTGCTTTGGAAATCAGTCCCATGCTGAAGCAATGTATCTGCCAAGTCAAATAAGGCCTCTTGTGTATCCTCAATCACAGGACCTACATGAGGATATAACTGAGGGGGTTTTGGTGTGCATGGAGGGTGTGACAGATAGTTAGGATTCATCCTGGCCCCTTCCCTATCTTGGGGCATCCCATGACCAACACCCTGGAAGCCTAAGATATCGAAATAGTTAACACGTTTCCCTAGGATGAATTCTGCAAACAACTTCCTAAGGAAATAAAATGGGATGTTCCTATTCACATGAGGGTCTTCATCGAAGACCATATACCAACGATCCATCCAATTGGCCTTTATATTTGGTTCCACACACTAGTCTATGGAAATGTGTGCTCAACTAGTGGGTGGAACCAATCCAGTGCTAGGGTCCCGGAATAATGAAAATAATTGGTCTTTTGTAACCTTTAGGTCTTTGATGTCTTTATAGCTCAAACCATCAGAGTAGTATTACCTCCCGGATTCTCTATACGAGCTAATGTTGTACATAGCTCCTTGGGCATTGGCAATTATGTTTGTTATTGTGTCTAATGCATCGACTAAAGATTGTCTCAAATGATCCTCCCCTCTAATAGATGAGCTAAGGTGCCTCAATGATGCCAAACGCCCCAGAATCTATGAGTTTCGATCTTCTTCCCCCTTCTGGTTTGGTTTTGGGTTCGTGTTTGGGTTAGGTTTTGGGTTATTAGTGGGTCCAGTTTCCACATTATCTTGCTCATTTCTGTATCTGTTAAGATGTAAACAAAAAATACAACTTTTGTTTTAATTTATCATTCTTTGATTTAATCATAATTTTTTTATTAAATTTGTTATAAACAATTATAAAAACAATGAAATTAACAAAAACAATTAAGAATTGAAAACAATTTGTAAGGGATATGAGTAGTTACCTACCATTGGAGCCAAGCCACCTCCAAATCGACCTCCAAATGGTGAAATGCAAATCACCTGTGCGGTTTATTGCCTATGCAGTTTATCGCCTCTGTGGTTTATCCCTCTCCCGAAACATCCCTGTGCAAATGAGAAATGAGGCTCACGGCTTGTGTTTTGTTTTTTGTTTGTTTTCCATATCGCATATGTGATATATCGCATTTGCGATATATTGCATTTGTGATATATATCTCGCATATGCGATATTTAACTTTTACAGAACGCATATGCGATATATCACTTATGCGATACTTCCTTAATAACCTTAGCCTTGTGTTTGGGCTCGGGCTATTCCGAACGTACCATCAATAACACATATTCCTTTTCAATTTACACTTCGGAAGCACATTTCCGATTTCTTAAGTGGCACTAAAAAGTGGAACCAACTTCATGCGAGCGCCCTTCTCCAAAAGGATTTAGCACATAATGCAAAGTTGAATAAAACAAGGTGTTTAATTCCCCAACCTCAAATATCACGAGGGCGTGATAAGTATTCCCAAGATTCCAAATGGAATTTCCAAACTTCTAATCTACCTTCCCAAAGAAATTAAAATATCTTCGATCTGATTCTGGATAGAATAACTGTCGGGATGGAGATTAGAGACATCTTGTAAACAAGAATGCCTTGCAAGATTGTAGAGATCAATATGACACTGCCACCCAGTGAGAGCCAGCAGTAAGACCAACAACTGATTTTATGACTGATACATTTTAAAATCCACTCCCCGTCTTTGGGTCTCTAACCCTTGGGTTTAATATGAAACCCCATGTATTTAAAACCAATATCAAGTGAGCCCGACTTGTAAGGAAAAATATTGTGCATAGTATATGACAAAAGCTGATCCTTGCAAGAATGACTGAGAAGGGACTTTTTAGCACTGATTTCTAAGCCCGATGCATTGCAAAAATACTGAAGTAACCTTTGTAGGAATTTCCACTCAGCAAGTGAACCTCCTCCAATGATAAAAACATCATCAACGAATAATAGTTGGGTGATGAAGTCCCTTGGAGGCTTTTATACCAGAAAATTCCTTATTCGCCCGTGTCTTCTTGATGAGAAGGATTATTC
Source organism: Pseudotsuga menziesii (assembly GCA_001517045.1). NCBI lineage: Eukaryota > Viridiplantae > Streptophyta > Pinopsida > Pinales > Pinaceae > Pseudotsuga > Pseudotsuga menziesii. Next base: position 324,210 of record LPNX010970654.1, read on the forward strand.
CTTCAATTGCTAAAACAAACAAATACGATGAGAGAGGGAAGCCTTGCCTGATTCATCTGTTTCCTTTCAAAAAAGGAAAAGGCACACCATTTATCAGAACAACAAACCTAGTTGAACAAACACAACTCATGATCCAATCCATAATGTCAGTAGACGAGCCTATTTGAACAAGAATTAATCCAAGGTAAGACCAGTCTACTCTATCGTAAGGCTTCATCAATTCAAGTTTAAGAAATAATGCAATCGTTTTTGGATTTTTACAGAGTGTAAACATTCTTGCACCACCCCAACAACATCAATAATTTGTCTATCAAGAATAAAAGCGAACTGCTCATCTGAAATGAACTTACCCTAGAAATGCTTTAATATTTTAGTTATAATCTTGGAAACAAGTTTATAGAGTAGGTTACACAGAGAAATAGGCCGAAAATCGTTAAAAGAGTCAGGGTGGTCCTTCTTCGGGATTAAAGTAAGATAAGTAGAATTCAGGGTCTCACTAATCCTCTTTTGACACTGACTCTCTTCCATAGTTGCAGTGATATCTTTCCCTAAAAGATCAAAAAAATGCCAATAAAAATCCATTGTCCAGCCATTGGGGCCTTGAATTTTGTCCCTTTCAAACAGTTTCAAGGTATTTTTTACCTCCTGCAATGTCATCAGTTTCCCAATATTAAGACAATCCTCTCACTCAAAAAAAAGAGTAAATTTTTTAATAGTGTCTAGTTGGTCCATCAAATTTGACCCATGAGGTTGAGAAAACAATGACTTAAAATGATCGACTGCAACAATTCTTATAGAATTTTGATCCTCTACAATGTCCCCATTTTCATTTCAAATATCCCAAACAGTTTTTGTGAGCCTCCTATGGTGAGCGAATTTGTGAAAGAATTTTGACTTGTTATCTCCTACCTTAAGCCATATTGCACAACTTTTTATCGTAAAGTCTCCTCCCCACATCATAAGATTTTTGCTTTGGAGGATTCCAAAACCTGTAATCTCTTCCTTTTGTCAATAGGGAAGTAGAGATCATCCACAGTATATGTAGGGGATTGAATTTTAGTATCAACCATTTCCAGATCCTTGGTATCTTCCTTTTTCTTAGATTTCTCCCGTGCCTGAACGTCACATCTTCGTTTTTTGAGCTTGTCATTTAAACCAAACATCATTGAGTTGTATTGAGTTTTGGAGAGCGTTGAGCAACGTTCTTTGACAAAATCACAAAACAGTTGATCGTCAAGCTTGTTTGGATTGAGGTTGAAGGGATATTTGACTGCACTCTTAACAAAATCAAATTGTAAAATGATAGCCTTGTGATCGGAAATCCCCAATGAATAGGCCCAAGTTTGAAACTTACCAAATTCTTCACAAAGATCCTCTCCGATAAGGAAGCGATCCAGTATTTTTAGAATTCCTACTTTCCTGCATCTGCCATTGGGCCAGGTAGGGAGGAAAGTGTTGGGGACAATGTCCACGATTTTCTCCTCTTCCAATTTTGATTTAAAAGAATTCGAGATTGGGTACTCAGATTTTCCATCTCCATGATACTTCCTCCATCGATAAATTGAGGTTAAATTCACTTGTCACTATAAGAGATCTGTCATCTAACAGGCCATATTTGAAAATGTGTTTCCAATACTCCTGTCTTTTACTATACTGAGCATAAATGTTTAGGATCTGAAGGGTCTTCGAGTAACCAAAGACGTGAACCTCCACTACAATTCTAGCCTTAGTAATGAAGGCCTTAAGGTCATGTCCACATGGGTTCCAGGAAACCAGTGACGTTCCACCCGATAAGAAGTGAGATTCCCAGGCTGAAACATGCCAAGATGGTATCAGTTTCAAAAATTATTCACAGATCGAAACGACATTAGTCATAGTCTCTTGCAAAAGAAGAACATAGGGCTTCAACTTTTCTAAAAAACCATTCAACCCAGCTCTTTTAGGCCCACTTCCTAGCCCTCTAACATTTAAGGAGGCAAATATCATTTTAGAACAGGTTGGAGGGCTGCTAAATCTTTAAGATCCCACACAGAGACAATAGAGGATGACCCCACAGAATTAGGGAGGCCTCTGTCAAAGAAAGAGGAAATGTTGGAATTTTAGAAAAGGATATCGAACCCGTCACCCTCGGGTCTAGAAACAATAAAGGATTTAACCTTACCCTTTCTCTTGGGTTTACATACATAAACATTTGGCCTCCTAATGGAGGAGATGGCTAATGTGTCCGAAACTTCAGGGTTTGTCGTGAATGTTTCCATAGGTAAAACCCCAGACTTAGAACCACATAAGGGAGGAAGAGAGTAATATGACACTAGAGAGGAAGATATCTATATGGTAGGGAGATCAGTAGAAACCCTAATTAAGGTAGGGAAATCTGCATGGATGAAAATAGAACCCTGTAGTGAAGGTCCATTTCTCAGATGAGGAGACTTACCAGAATCAAGAGAGGGCCCTTCATCCCAACTTAAACCCACCTTGACGAAACCCTCAAGGAGAGTACTCAAGGGAACTGAAGGGATTGATGAATCCACAGTCCGATAAGATAGATGCTCTACCGATAGAAACCATAAAATTTCATCCGCTCATAGAAACTTTAAAAGAGTAGGGACAAAATTATCAAACTTACCTACGAATGTAGACGCCGACAAATGATCCAACGGCATAGGAAAGGTTATTATGTCATCCAACTTTGTACCAGGATCCACAATCGTCGAAACAACAGCAACTTCATGGCCCCGAGATGAGCAGGTGTCTTTAGAATGACTCATTCCACAATAGCGGTGACACCGAAAGGTTACCTTCCAGTAGTCCAGGTTTTGTACAAATAGTCCCCCTTCCCAAACCACCTCCAATGACTCAGGGAGCCCATTCTCATTGTCCATTTCAACCAGAACTCGAGGAGCTTTCTTATCATAACCCAGAAGATGACAGTCCTCGGTCTGAATGAATTTTCCAATAGAATTTGTGATAGCTCTAAAACCCTTAATGTTCCAACAGAACAAGGGAAAACCAAGCAATATCACCCATAAATGTCACTTTGCAAAGGTAGCCATTCGAGGATCAAAATGTACATTCACCTAGATAGTACCAAAGACCCTCAACGAATACCCAGAACCACTCCTCCACTGCCTTCCGATTGTCTTCCGAAAGAAAATGAAAAACGGACCAACCAGTCACCAAGGCTAACACCCTCAGGGTATTTTGGATAAATGGCTTCCAATGCTCCAGGATGCATTCCAGAAGCTCCGATCTTGAAATCTTCACGAATTCCATTTCTCCCAGCAATGAATGAAGGGATAATGTTGGAACGAGGTCCATAGTAACATCCCTGCCCAGGATGCACAATGGTTTACCAACCTGGACCTTTTCAAAATGAATCTTCTGCTGAAAACAAACAGGATTTTCCTCTTCTTCAGAATGAAAACCCTCTTTGCCACAACTCTTCTCCACCCCCGTGACATCTTCCTTATGTCATGTCTCATCTTGAACACGTCCCATCTCCTTGGTCGACATGTCAGTAGGAAGGGGCAAGACAATACCTCTCTACATAGCTTAATAGTTCGTAGACCCATGATCAGTTGAGGCCCGCTGGTAACGGAGAGACCTACGAAAACCTGCCAGAGAAAAACCCTAAAAATGATACCTATACCTAGCTGTGGAATTTTGATTAAAAAGAGTGTGGTTCCCACTTTGTTGGTCTGGTTGCTACTAGGTTGCGAGCAGCTGAGCTGAACTCTAGGACCACAGCTAGGTTGACCAAACCATACATTGAAGCTGGCGGGCTCCGTCCATCCTCCATCAACTTCATCTTTGGTTCACAGGCAATGGTTTTTCCCATTCACTAAGCACATGAATTGGTGATCCATATGAAAAAGTGATTTGATCCACCCTAATTGCTATAACAGTGAGTCCATTGTTCTGCATAGAGATTAATACAATAATGGACCTCACACCGAAGAGCGTATGAAGACGAGGTTATACAACCTTTGTTATGGACAGGAGATGTCAAATATGGGAGAGGATTGCACTTTCCTTCTTAAATCAAATTCAAAAAGTACCTAAAACATAACATTGATATTCCAAAAGTTGGATAATGTTTGTTTGCTCTTTGAAAGAGAAACCTTCAAATGAATAAAACTTCAATATAACGGTAATCTTGTACAAACACTATATAAGTTTTTACTTTTATTATATTTACTACAAAGTAATTATTAGTCTAGTATATATATTAATCATAATCCTAATGATCTAATAAACTTTATATATATAACCATGAATGCATACAATAATGATAATGACCATTAACTACTGAATCTTATTCCAAAATGATTGTTACGCTTCATTAATTAAGGAGTAAGCTATCCCCTCGACCATTTTCATCGCGGCCCAATTGACTTCGTCCCGTAATAGATTACTTTGTTATTTTTTTGTGAGAGTAAGACCAAGAACAACAAATTCTGCTTGTTTTCTTGCATTTTCATTGAAGATCAATTATACAACAAACTATTATTACACTCCGGTATAATGCAATAATGAAAAATATTAATTCACCAAATCAAATTGAATCTACTTAGTGAACCGATTTAAACCTAATCTGAAATTATGTTTTTAAAAACTTTGAAATTCAATTGTTATGGATTTGATAACGCCAATGTTCTATGTGTATGCTAGTTTAAAACTTTAAACTCCGTGATCATGAAGGATAAAGAATCCAAAGTTTAAACGTGGATCGGGTTCCATAAAGCAAACAAAAGGAGTTGATTAATCGTTACAAGAAAGTTGGTAAAACGTTCCAAGTTTTAGATCTTTCTAGTGATAGTTATTTTTATGGAATTGACTAAAATTATACATTTCTAAACATAGGTTTGCAATTTTCATAAAAATTCCAATCAAAACTTATAATTTTAAACTTGCACTTAAAAAAACAAGAGATGAATTTGAGAAGGCAATTAGTGTGAAAGTAGGTGGTGCAAATGGTCGGGTAGATAGCTTCCTCCATTAATTAATTCTTCGTGAAATATGTCCATAGATGGATTAGTATAGCAACATAATCCATTAGTTTAGTATAGATCATTAATGATAGAGGATCACAGGAAACGAGCGAGTCAGTTTGACTGCGTGCTGTCAACGGTCCCTGTTTCATCTCGTCTGTCTTATCCATACCATGATACCATAGTATTGTCAAAATACAACAATCTAACACTGCTGCCCGCTGGGTATTTTCCGGTTTCTTCCACATTTTTCGTGCAACTCACTAAATTCACAGAAATGGATCAAATCGTGATCAGAAATAAATAAACAATTAAGCCATGGACGCTGGGCCGCGTGCTCACAAGAAAGTCTGCTTCGACATTGTCCAAGACTTGCAAATCTTGGTGTTGAAGTGTACCTGGGTCATGGGGATTGGCATCATGCTGATTTCTCATAAGCAACTCCAAGCGTAAATTTAATCTTTTAAAATATATTCATTGGCGGTTTGAGATAGAGTTAAATCTTGTTGTTGTGCTGCAATCCGGCTCGCACGATGGCGGCGGAGAAAAATTGAAGTTTATTTTATAAGATTCGTAGAAATCCGGAGCCATACCGTGTTGGTAGATAATACAGAGGAGTAATGGCAAACGTTGTGTATTTTTTTTGTTATTTTGTTTGGAATTTGAGTAATTTTAAAGGTGCTGTACTTTATAAAAAAAGTAAAAATATAAAATTAATATTTAGTTGATGAATAAATACCGGTATTTATAATTTAAAAAAATGCTAGGTAAATATCATATCGGACTAAAATGCTAGATAGATATCAGATTAAAAAAAAACTAAAAATGATCAAAACGGTTTAACGTTGAGCTCACTGCACACCAAAAAAACAACATTTTGACGCGTAAAAAAGACAACTCTCATCTCCTAACAGCGTACTATAATATTATTCTACAATTGGCGTTGTTTGATGAGAAATCACCATCACAGTAATTGTTTGCTACCTTTCCTTTTCTATGGGAAGCAATATTCTAATTCCTTTCACGATGCT
>LPNX010970663.1:0-43186 GCA_001517045.1 Pseudotsuga menziesii
TCTGCCCAATGAATATTGCAATAGTAGCCACACTAATGTACACTGCACTGAAAAGACAAAATGCTAGGCACACAAGTAGAGTTACAGCAAGCAGGTTGGATCCAATAGTTAAATCAAAGTGCTTTCAATGCTCAGACCCTGGACATGTTACCCTGTTACTGTAACCTACAAAATTGATCAATGTATTTGGCTAGACCTAGACCTGATAAAAGTCCCAAGAACTTTGAAAGCATATGGATACAAAGTGTCTTCACAAGTAATGTCTAGTGCAAGTATACCCCTCAGTTAAATACAAGTACTGAGTGAATTTGACAAAAGAGACACCTATACTGCTAGGTATTGGCATTCAAACCCAAGAGAGGAAGAAGCCACTTAGTTAACAAAGGGCCACTTACCAGAAAAGGAAACACAAAAATGAAAAAAGTAGTAGTACTCACATGGTGGCAATAGTGCAAGCCATTGCAACAAAGCTTGTGAGGAGGCCTGCTCCTGTGGTGGTTTATAAAATTTCAAATATGGTTGTTTTTCATCCCCTGCAACAAATCCCTTGATGTTCCTATAATTGAAAAGTTATTTTTTCAGCATGTTTGGACAAATTGTAATTTGCATTATACCATTGTCTCATATCAAGATTCTAGATTCTTGAGTTATTTTTGGAAATCTTTGTGGAAGATGCTTGGTTGTCAATGATAATTCTTTACTTCTTTCCTTAGACTAATGGATAGATTGAGATATTGAATAAAACCTTACTCCATGCTCTTTGCATTTATCATTGAAAGAATCAGCAGGGGTACACATCATTCAACACAATTAAAACATAGCCACTCATGCATCTATGGAGCATTCTTATTTTGAGGTATAACCGTATATTAGACATAATGTTTTTTCCCCACCCCACGTGGCTGAAAATGATGCCATTGCTGAAGTCCAGCCACAAGGCCAAGAGAGTGCTCTAATACCGTTTTTATGAGCCCAATTGTTATGAACCCAAGGACTGCACTAGCATATGAATTAATATTTTTGTAAGAAGCCAGGCCCTACTCAATCAAATCGATCAACAGTAAACTAATTTCTCTGTCACAGCAAACTGATCTCTAGGATGGATAAAATCTACTTGAAATAAGTTAATAACAACAATATTTTAAAAGAAGTAGATTTATATGTAACAACAGTAGATTCAGCTACGGAAGCAATAGATTTACTAGGAAAAACAATAATTTAGCATACTGCGACAACTATTATAGAAACTAAAAAACAAGACAACAAACGACATTGCAGAAATATTCAACAAACATTATTTATATGGTAAGTTTTTTTTTTTTATTGACTATTTTGATCTATATAGAAGGAGGTATCAATGCAATCCTGTAAGATTGTGTGTCCTGGACATCTAATCAGCGTTTTGTCGAATTTAACACGTTTTATTGCTGTGATTTGGCCTACAGGCCCTCACTCAGCTGTCATAAGGCTTGAAGGGGAAATACAGCCACCCCGCCCCTAATATTTCTCTGCAAGCGTTGCAAGAATTTCCTATTGAAGCCAACACCAGGATCAGCAATGGTGTCGTTGTCCTTCACAAGTTTGAACTAGAATTTTATCACGAGAAATTGAGAATCCCTACTGATGAAATCTTTGTTGAAATTTCTATCAATGAATATGTTATTGTCTCAAGTCCAAGGTCTCGAGACCTCTTAGGCTATTTTGTAGGTAGAATCCCCCTTGAATGTGTTATTAGGGTCTAGGTCAAAGAGGCTTGGGAGCCATACCATTGGATTTGTACAGCTACTGGGAACCTGACAAAAGGCCTCTGCTACTATTATTTCAAAGAGGAGAATCATGCCTGCCAAAAGGCCTCTGTTACTACTCTTTCAAAGAGGAGAATCATGCCTGACAAAAGGACTCTGCTAGTTCTCTTTCAAAGAGGGGAATCATACCTCTTAAGTGGCCATGCGTGGGCCCTAGATGTCTTGGAATACCCAAAAGAAAGATCTTGATTCGAGATCGTTCAAAAGGTCTGGGTTTTAGGTGGGGCTGCTATCTCTCTATTGGGGCGGGGGAGTTTGGATACGTTAGCAAATCAAAGCAAAAATTGAACCAGCCCGGTATTATTAACACTATGGATCATTCCGAACTGCCTGCTTATCAAACTTGCTATTGACATTGGTAGCCCAATTGCTTATAGACAATCATTTCCGGGAGGCATTGCCCGGATTCATAGTTGCCGATTCCCTCAAAGAGGAGAATCATACCTTTAAGTGGCCATGCGTGGGCCCTAGATGTCTTGGAATACCCAAAAGAAAGGTCCTGATTCGAGATCGAGGCACTACAAAAAGAGAAAGGAGGGAAGCATGATGATAAATGCTCATATGATTTCGTTCCTCTGACCAACCCCTCGAGGAGGCAAGAGCAAATATGGGCTCGATCAAGATTTGTTTTTCTGGAGTACCGAAAGCAAGCATAACATCATTATGAACATAAAGTCCCACGACCAGAAACTGAATCGTCACTCATTGCTGAACGCACACACTGGGAATTCGAACAGTCACCCGAGAGCGTTTCATCGCCTCGTTGTTTGACAACCACCATATGGACAGTGCCCTCGCTTCTTTTCTGCCACTTTGCCAACAACGTTGGACTCTTATAAACTAACGAAACCTCTGTTCAAATGGGAAAAGGATTCGTATTTCAACAAAATAAAGAGCATGATCAAAAGACTCAATAGCAGAAGACTCAATAGTAGAATAAACAGTTATTGGCTCTTCACCACCTGGTCTGCTAATTCGTACAGAGCCATTGAACCGGCCCAACCAGAAACTAGAACTGTATGCATTATATGTACAGAAATTCTAAAGAAAAATAGAAGGAAAAGCGGAGAAATCTATGAATCTGTACCATGTGCCCTGGCAAATAATTGCTAATGAGCTCCATGGCTCTTGATTACTATAACTTACACCCATAATAAAAGTTAAAACCAACAGAGTTCCAAAGAATAATATCCAGATTCCAATTTGGAAAATCCCATCAAGCTGTGGTCTAGCAACCAGGTTGAGTGCTCACAGCAACTAACCTGTAAAAATCCTGCAAATAAAATAAGATTCAAGAAACTAACCTGGCACAGTGCAGAAAACTTTCTGAAATTGCTTCCCACGAATCAGCCTGACAGCCACTGTAAAGGCATATTTGCAATAAAAATCAAGCTTGATGTTGAGCCTGAGTCCTGACTCTTGCACCATTATATAGGTAAACAAATCCAAATCCAGGACGAACTATGTCCAATTTACCCCAATCGAGGTGGAAGTAATACCAGTTTACAGAAATATTCATAAATCTCGGTGAAATAACAAATTTTTAATCGTATTATCCATAAATCCTGGGCGAAATACCAATTTTTCAAACTATTATCCATAAATCCGGTGAAAAATCTTCATTTCTCCTCCCAATTGGAAAAAATTGGGTGAATTTTGGCAAATATCTCCTGGCACACGGAAAAATTCAGGCGAATGTGGTCAAAAATAAATAATTTCGTGGGCTAATATTCTTTTTCTAGATTTTCCCTAAATCAGGATGAATGCGATTTACCTTGGCATAGCTATATACAAAATAAATAATGGGCGAATATATTAAATAAAATAATAACATTTTAATATAAAAATTCGCCCACCTTTTTTTCGGTAACCCTTAAAATTCGCCATTGGGCTATAATTCGCCCCTAAAATCATCCTTGATGGATATGTTGCCATTCTCAAGTCTAGCCATGTTAGAATTTCTGATGCAGATGATAGTTTTGTCTGGAATTTATCTAAAACTAGAAAGTATTCTCCAAAAGAAGGTTATGCAGAGCTTATGAACAGAGAATTGGAACAGATTTGGTGGTGGAAGTTTATCTAGAAGTTGAAGTGTCCTCTTAAAACAAATTTTTTTTGTTGGTTTCTTCTTTCTAGAAAAGCTTTGACCTAGGATGTTCTTTGTTTGAAGGATCGAGAAGGCCCTGGAAGGTGTTATTTGTGCAAACTGAGTTGTGAATCCAACTTTCATATTGGAGTGGAATGCCCTTTCACTCAGTCTGTTTGGTTAAACATCGAGGATAATTTGAAACTAAACAATCTTTGGAATGGAGAATCTGTGTCTGCATGTTTTAATTCGGCTATGGTATCCATCAAACCATTACCCATCATAGTATTTTGGTTTATCTGGAAGGCCAGAAATGTGTCTTGTTTTGAGGATCTTGCCTTAACTCCTGCACAGGTTTCTAGTTACAGTTTGGGTATGATGAAGAATATTCCTAAGTCTAACTCTATGGTTTCGATCAAAACAATCTTTGTGGAAGATATTGACAAAACCTATGCTTGGGGTTACTTTGATGGATCTGCAGCTGGCGACCCAAAGATTTGTGGGGCTGGAGGTATGCTATTCATATCTAACACACACTTTTTTTCTTTCAAAGCAGGATTAGGTTTGGGTACTAATAATTTTGCAGAATTATGTGCCCTCAAGCTTCTTCTTTTGCTGACTCGAAGGAACAATGTGGATAAAATTCAAATATTGGGGGATTCTCAGTTAGTTATAAACTAGGCATTTGATAAGTATCGATTACTAAATATTGAATTAGCCATGATTCTTCGAGATGTTCATTGTGTTACTGACAGTTTTGAATATGTGTCTTTTAAACACATCTATAGGGAAAGAAACTATTCAGCAGATGCATTGGCTAAAGCAGGTGGAAGTATTTTGGAAGGATCTTGGAATATTATTGAACAGCGAGGAGAAGACATTGTGGAAACCTTTCAGGTTTTCTAAATTCTGAAGCTAAGGAACAGACTGTACAACTTTCTCATGAGCTGTCTAGATGATGATTTTGGACATCAGTTGAAGTTTGAGCTTAACTGTTTTAAGGTTTTTTGCCTTATGATTATGTCTGTTGATATATTTGTTGTTGTGATACCTTCGATGGTATGGAACATTTGAATATTTTTGGTTGCTTATCGGCTTGTTACTGAAGCTTATTTACTCTTCTGAACAGTTTTTGTTTTTTTGGGATACTAAAGATCTTTGAAACTATATAATTTGATGGCTGTAAGCTTTTGGATCTTGTTATGGTTTATTGTGCTCATCATGGGGCAATAACTTGATTGTAATTCCAACTTTATAGTTGGGTTTATTTTGGTATAATAGACATTAGTGCCATCTGCTGAATGTGAATAATATATTTCCGAATTTTTTTCTTGAAAAAAAAAAAGGAGAAAAAGAAACTCTCTACTTAATTGTATTAATTAATAATGTTTATGTACATAAAAAACCAAACCAAACCAAAGCTAAAGCTAAAACCTAAATCCATGAATAATAGATCAATTCTTATAAAACAATAAACAAACAAACCACCCATTTGAAATATCTATAACAAACATTTCTCCATTATCTCTAACAACAAAATGTTTAAAACTCCCTGTTGTTCGTGGCCATTCTTTTGGGGTTTATTTTGCACCGTGCGGGGCCTTCACAACATCTCGTGTTGCGGAAAAAGGGCTTTTCCGCAGACAAGTCACCTTACAGAGTGACCCTGCCCTCCTCTCCTGCCTCATTTATAAAAGCTTTAAGGACGTCCACGTAGGAGCAGGCGAAGGATTTGAGATCCTGGTGGCAGTTTATCCCATAAGCGGCTGAAGAAATAGTCACTGCTATTCCATTGACTGAATCGAAATTAGCATAGTTTGATAAAACTAATTTATTGATATTTTCAAAGCTAAAAATAAAAGTCCATGAATCAATGCCAATCGTTAATCTCACCAGTATTATCAACAACAGCCGTAGATACAATGAACATAATGAGCGCAACTGCAAATTTTCTGCAATGCGAGGTGTTGTGGAGGCAATCCCCAAAAAGAATGGGCGAGAAAAAAGAGGGAAGACTTCATCAAAATCTCTGAGATTTTGGAATCGTTATGATTTGTGTTTGTGTTGTGTTGCAGCCCTTTTAAAGGAATGGGAAGGGCGATGACCATAGCTTTATCTTTATTATTTTGCATAATGTATGGCCCCACCAACGCATATTATGGTTCCAGTAAATTTGGCGTTACCACCTGGACTTACTATCGAAACTCATTCGCCTAAATCAATTAACTGCCTTTACTTTATCATGATAGTACTTCTTTGCTTATTTTAATCGCGAATGTGTCAAGGAAAAAGGAGTCACAACAATATTCCTTTCTTCTACTTTTCCTAATGAGGCAGGTACAGTAGAACATGAAAAAGATGAATAGAATCAAATAATGACGTAGTCTTATTCCCTTCTTTTACTTCAAGAGAAGAAAGAAAATTATTCCCTCTTTTTATTTTTACTATATGAGAAAAGAAAAGATAGGGCTCTTATATTATGTAGGATAAAATATGCATAGCCTATATTACGATGCATGCTTTGAAAACATGGTGATAATTTTGGTTGAAAACATGTGATAATTTTGCTTGAAAATATTGTATGTTTAAGTTGTTCCTTAGTAATAGGTTGTTTTTTTTGGGATAATTCTGTATTTTCTAATAAACATGGTTATAATTCTGTTGAAAACATGTGATGATTTTGCTTGAAAATATCGTATGTTTAGGTTGTTCCTTAGTAATATGTTGTTCTTTTCGGGATAATTCTATATTTTCCAATAAACATGGTTATAATTCTGGTTGAAAACATGTCATAATTCTGTTTGAAAATATCGTATGTTTAGGTTGTTCCTTAGTAATAGTTTGTTTTTTTTCGGGGTAATTATGTTTTTTCCAATAAACTATATGAGTGTTTTACGAAGATAAAAACATGATGACTATGTGTTTTTTAAGTAATTAATTACCATGTAGGACAAATTTATTATCAGAAATTACGAACTTAGTATCTAAGTCTAATTAGATAATTAGAAGAGGAAATTGTATAGTCTAACTAGATAATGAGAGGAAATTGCATAGTTAAGTTTGATATACAAAGTTTAAAATGATGGATTAATTACATTACCATTATTGGTGAATAAATAGCCACCTTGAAATTGTTCAAGTATTTATATAGTTAGATTTTGGATGGAAAATGAGTTGGAAAGTATACTTTAAATGTTTATATGCATATATTGAATTAAAAAAAATGAAGTGTATAGTTGAAAGTGTAAATATATATTAGAAATGAGTTGAAAAAATATAATTTAATATTTGTAGCTGAAATTGAAATTATGAACTAAAGTTTGGAATTTAATTGTAATTGTGTAAATATAATGTATTCAAATAGGAACGATAAGAAAAAAATGGGTATTTATATTTAATAAAAGTAACTTTGTACTCTTGTTAGAATTAATTGTCATATCTTTATCATGCAACTCTTTACAATCAAGTATTTCCCTTAGGAATAAAGGAATTTGGAATTTTGTATAAATTGCCTTGTCATGAATTAGTTATTAAATACTTTGATACTAAGATATATGTAGATTTACATTGATTTGATAAAATTATACAGAAGTTTGGTAGGATTATACCCATAAACTGAAGTAAGAAAGCTAATGTTAAGCTTCAGTGAAAATCTCTCTTTCGAAATTCAATTATATATACTTTTGTGTTAAGTAATGTTATTATGAAAACAACTATATATATATATATATATAATTTAAAATATTCTCATTTAGTTGAATATGATTTTATAGAAGTTGAAGTTAATGAAGAACTTTACATTGATAGACAGTTCCCATAATAAATTACCTCCCTCAAATTGAGAAAATAATAAAGTAAGATATAAATGAAGCAATATAAACATATGGGTAATTAAGGTTGCATTATGTTATATAATTGATATTCAAGTTATATTAATTCAACACAAAAAGTGAAGTATTTTATTTTTCTATTAAGTGAAGTTATTTAATTATTATTTTTGTTATATGATCAATCATTAGGAAAAGCAAAACAAATGGGTTAGAGATGGTGAGCATATCACAATAAAATTTATTTGGAGTTTCATAATGTTATGATGTTGAAGAAGTCGTATTTGTGTTTTTTGGATTATAACAATTCAAGTTATGGTCTAGGCTGTGTGGTACACATATTTATAGAATTTTAGTTATGTTCATGAAATAACATGTGTTGTTGATGGCTGTTAGAGGATTGCGATTATTGGGAAAACTTATACCTTATGTCAAATTTAGCTAATGCATTAACTATATTTAACGAATTAGTTATATATATAGTTGACTTAATGTGCTTGTAAGATGAAGGAGGAATTACGTTATATCTTAAATTGGAGGACATTGGATTTTTGGGCATGGCGAGTAGACTAGTGAAATGATGCATGTGGTCAATTTACTGAATGATAGGAAATTGATAAATTTTAAACTAGCAAGACACCAAACGCTCTTTTGCCAATATTTCAACAGATTATTGAAAGGGTGAAATAGGATTGAAATTTGGAAAACGAGATATCAATGTGACTTACGTAATTGGATGAACGTAAGGACATAGATTTTGTGACATGATGATGATGTTAACAAAAAATCAAATTAAATACTGCAAACTCAACTTAAACCAAGATATGGCAATGTTGAAAAGAGACTTAGGAAACCCGTTAAAGGGGTTAATTGAACATGGTTTTCTCAACTAAGAATGGAGATGATACGCACAACAAGATGAAATAATGATGATAGCCTCCTAACATAATAAATCCTAAATGGAAAAATACAGCTAATCCTTAAAACAAGACTCAATAAGGCTATAATGACACATAGGATGTGACTTGTAAATCCTATCGAAGGGGTCATATGATAACAAGAATGTTGAAATGAGGTAAGGACATGATGATATCCTTGATTGGGATACGATGCGTTGACGAAATGGATAAAAGTTAAAGTTTAATAGTTTCGACTCAGTGGGCCCTTCCTCCACTAAGCAGAACTGGATTTCCACAATGAAAGTCTACAACTCCTGAACTAAGAAACTACCAGCATGCGTTATCAGAATAAATGATTACAATAGATCTGGATCAAATCATACATCATAACATTGTTTTCTCTCATATTCCTTAATCTCCTAATCCCCCTCTCAATGAGATTGATTACATAATTATACATAAAATTATCTCATGGAAATGAGGAATTGAACCCCCAACTTGTGATATATAACAGCTGAACCACGGCTGTAATTGCTGGAAACTTTGGAACCAGCCGCAACAACAAATCTGGAAAATACCCTCTCGAAGAACCACCTGCATATCGCAAACCGTGGCTTTGTTTGATGATTTCCATGCCAATAAGGTAAATGAGAATGTTATGCACAAAACCCATGTCTCGGATTTTTGATATTCGTTTCCATCTCCCCGCAAATCAAGACGTGAATCAAGGTGTTCTTATGTGGCATACATTTTCGGTTAAGGCTGTAACAACTGGCTATGAGTGTCTTGTACGTGAAAAATCACTCCACAAACCATCATTAGTAAAATTATGCATAATAGTATTTAATTCATCAAAGATAAAGGAAAATAATCATTATTAACCACTTAAAACATTAATGGAAGTAGCACGCTGTTTTACGCACAGTTACAACAAATGGATGGAAAATGGAATGATAAATGGGCAATAATGGTAAGAAAATTGATGAAATATATGTCAATAAGTGATGGAAAAATGGACAATTCTAGGGCCCAACATCTCCCCCAAACTGAACTTGTTGCATGTCCTCATGCAACCCAATACCTGTGTAGCGTCCAACTAGAAGAACTCATTCACTTGCTTCTTCATTTTACCATTCGCACAGCTGCAGCCAGAAGAAATGGAGAGTTTAACAGAAATTGGCAGAGTCACTTAGCGGAGGATTTAGCAGAAAATTTGGTGGAGTCGCAGCTCTTTAGTAGAAATTTGGCGGAGTCACAGCTTATTTTAGCAGAGAATTTGGCGGAGTCACAGCTTATTTTAGCAGAGAATTTGGCGAAGGTTTTAGCGAAGATTTTGGCAGTTGCAGCCCAAATAACGCTAAATTTAGCGGCGAATTTGGCGGAGTCGCAGCTGAACGGAATAGAAAATGGAGTTTTAGCTAAACAGAATGAGAAACAGAGTTACAGCTGAATGAAACAGGAAAATGGAGTCACAGCTGAACAACTGAATGGAACAAAAAACAGAGTCGCAACTGAACGGAACAGAAAACAGAGCAGCAGCTGAACGAAACGAAAAACAGAGTTGTAGCTAAACAGAACGGGAAACAGAGTTGCATCTGAACAAAACGGGAAAACGAAGTTGTATCTAAATGAAACGGAAAATGGAAAATGAATTCGCAGCTGAACGGAACAGGAAAATGACAATATTTTATAGTGTTGCAGCCTTTTGAATGGAAAACTTCCGAATTCATTTTATCCAAAACGACAAAATGGGTGGGGCTGAAATTTTGCAAGAAAGTAACTACCATTCTAATTCATCTCCACACCAAAAACTAGACAAACCCACATCACGGATTTCGAGAAAAATGCAAATTGGCTGCAAGTGATTATGGCCATTTTCTCAAAAATCGTACATTGGATTGGGATGAAAATTGTCAAGATTGTTCATCTTGGTATTATACACTTTCTATCCAAAAATTATGATAATCCAACTTACCAATTGAAATATATGCCCATTTCAATTTCTGCACTGTTGTAGATGAACATGAATAAAAATGTGTTGCAGCTGAACTTCCTGAACCAATATTTCACAAAATATAAACTGGGTTGGGCTGAAATTTTGTAAGCAAGTAATTACCATTATAATTCATCTCCACACCAAACATTATACAAACCCACATCACAAATTTCTAGAAAAATGCAAATTGGTTGTAGGTGATGATGGTCATTTTCTCGAAAACCGTGCACTAGATTGAGTTAAAATTTTCCATGGGTGTTCTTCATGATGTTATACATTCCCTGTCCAAATTTCAAGAAAAACCAACTCACTTTTTGCAAGATATCCTTAAATCAAATTCTGCATTTTTGTCAGCTGTGAATGAATAAAAATCAGTATGCACAAAGAATGTCAAAAACCACTCCCTCAAATTGAATATGTCGCATGTCCTCATGCAAAAGAAGAGTTGTCATCTTAGATGTAAATAGCCATCTCCCCCAAACTGAGGATATGCATCATGTACTCATGCTTTGATGAGACTTTTCAAGGCAGAAAATAAGTTTTGATCTACACATCAATCCTCCATACTGTTATAAAATTTATTACTGATAAAAATGACCATTTTTCAATTGTTGTGTATGGTAGGACTGCTTCAAAGTAGTTCAAGATATCCTCTCAATCGTTTCCATGCTCATAAAAATATTAATGACAACATATAGCACCAAAAAGCCAATTGCAGCAAGCATAAAGCCCATATCCAACTAAGAATGAGAATCTCAAAGCACCAAGCCATTTCAAAATAGTTGGTAGCCACCATATTCAACAAATCTCTGTATCAATTAACAAAACCTATGAATGTATGTATCTCACTTCATAAATTTATGTAACTTCTAATAATCTAATTTTGAAAACAAAGCATGGATCTGGAAATGACTATGTATTGCTGCTCCAAAAAATCTGATTACTTAACACATAATCATTGAAATATGTATTCTGCTATTAACTTCATTTTTGCCTTGGATATACCTTCACCTTCTGAGATGCAGCAATGAAATGAGCTGAAAATAGATGGCTGGTCATGAAACCGTGGGCTGAGCATGGCTTAACACTAACAATTGATGCTTTTGTTATGTGGATAGAAACCCTGTAATCATGAAATCTCATGTCCCAAAAAAAAACTTGGTTTGCTGCCATGTAAATATAAGCATGTTTTCCCAAAGGCTAGTCTGTCTTTCATTATTATGGGAATATTTTCATAGTGACAACAACATCTCTCTTCCATTATGAATCACAACATCAAATATGCAAGGACCATGATAACAATTGTAAGCCAATGTAGGAATCAGTGAACAATGAAACTCATACCTCTGAATGTATTCTCTGTTATATGGTAGCATAGAATTCTACCACTGTAAGTTCTCATGAAGCAACAACAATGCCTTGTGTTCCTACATCTGGTTCTTGTGTGACAGCAGTAGATCATTTTTTTAATGGTTTTCTAGGCTTCTTGAGATAATAAATGAATTAAAAAAACTCCCCAATCATTTTTGCTTGTACTTCAAGAGAACATTTTTAATGGGAAAACAATCTGCAAACCTTGAATCTGGTCACGAACTTGCTGCAAATTATTACAAGACTACCTTTTAAACTGAATGCAAAGCATGCCCTCATGCATCATTTCCTCAATTTGCAGCCATAGAGGATTTGTAGTTCCCACATGCATAAAAAAAATCCCAAAGCTGGAAAGAACAACCTTCAAGCAACTAATTTATTTCTTCTCATTGTTGGTTTTTATGTGGTAGTAGCAATGATTCTTTTCTTACTCCTGGTTCTTGTGTGGCAGCAACAAAACTTCCTATTGTTGGTTTTTGTGTGACAACAATAAGGTATCCTTTGATTATTTTCATGCTTGGTCAGTTGGGTTTGTGAGATGTTGGGTAGGACTTTGAAGTGGATGTGCATGAATGATGAAGTGTTAGAATTGAGTGGGAAATGATGGAAATGGATGGACATAAAATGATATATAGACAATGGAAATGGCTAATGCTTAGTGGTTCTTCATGACATTTTCCTAAATCTTTAATAAATCAAAAACTCATGCTATTTTACTTCAAGTTTTACCTCCATGGAAGCCTTGGTTGACATGAATGGACTGGTGTATGTTGGAGCTATGTAGGTCGATCTGATGCTGAGACATATGTATATGAGAGCTAAAACTGGATGACACTGAATTTGATCCATGATGTTGTTCTAGTTGCATGTAAGACTAATTGCTGAGACAATTGATGAAGAGAAATTCTACAATAGAAGCAAAAAGCCCATTCTCTTATTTTGAAAATCAATTGCTGAAATGAAAATGGAAAGGAATTGCAAAACTACTGAACAAATGATGCTGCAAGTCATTCTTGAAACCATTATATCACATAATCTTCAGCTGCTACAAAACCAAGGTACAATTCTTACCATGCGAATGAATGTGCTGAAGTCGAGCATGGAAAGAAATCATTGGATTACCAACAATTAATGCATGCCGTTAACCAATGTGAAGAAACTCACCTTTGATGACAGTGAGCTCTAAAGTACCTTAGTGCTTCTTGACAAGTACGAATGGATGTGCTGGAGTCAAGTCACCTGCAAAATTTGTCAATCAAGAGGCATTAATGAATCCCCATTATGAACAACAAGGAAATCCGCCATTGATTCATGCAGATACCAAGGCACTATAAAACTCTAATCTTGATCCCAGATGATGTGTTGGAGTCGATGGGAGAAGACCATTGGAAGGTGGACCTTAATGAATTCCACATCATCCAATACGAGTACAAAATAAATGATTGCGAAGAATCATAGTGAAAAATAGAACCAACATGAAACTCAGAAGTGGAAAGTATATGTGAGGTCATGATGTAGTAGTGATGGAAAATAAAACGGTTAAGGTGAATACATAAGCATTGGAAAATGGGACTTCAACATGAATGGATTTTTAGGGTTTTGAAATGAGGAGGGTGAATGAATCTACCATAGGGCAATTGACTTCTTGAGGGGTTTCTTTCGGCAACAATTGGTATGACAGGTGTCAAAAAAGATTCTTGGCATGTAGCAATGGGACTTGAATTATTAAATATTGATATGGTTTGCACATCAATATATCCATTTTTTTATGTTCTCAATCCATTTTCAAATTGATAAAAAGTCTTCAAGAGTCACTCGTGCATGCATTGACCTTCTTCTTCCAAGGACCTGCAAAAACCTAGCACTTGCCTGCAATAAAACATGAGATGATGGAAGAAGAGAGATGATTGGTCTCTCTTCACCCAAAACTTATGAGAAAAAATAAACAACAACAAGCAATTACTTATAAAACAAATCCAAAGAAAAAAGAACAAAACAAAATCCATTTTATACCTGCATGGGAGCAATGTCCATCTAGACTCACCAACGGTATTCTGATCATAGCTTCTTCGTTCCTTGTCCAATTTAAGTGATTCCAAAGCCAAATGAAATTAAATTCATAGGTCTATTTCTATTAGAAACAGGCTTTTAAAATTCTATGTAATGATGTTCCAAATCACTCAGTAACAGCCTGCATGACAAGGTGTTTTTTCGAATTCTGGACTAGACCAACAGTCACAGTTTTAAGCTTAACTTTTTAGTTTGATAACGGATTGATGTGATTCCAATTGGAGATGAAATTAGATTCATGTAGGTATCTCCATTAGAATCATGTTTTGAATCCAACAATAATTGATGGGTCAAATAAGCCAATGAACAGTCTAGAAAATAGAGTTTTAGGAATGCATATTTGTGATAGGCAGTCGGTATTTTGGTCATAAAATTTGCATACGATATCGGAATGGAGTGATTAAAATTGATTTGTAAAATATATTCATAGGGGAATATACCAATTAAATATGTTTTCAAGATATGTCCAATAAGGCATCCAAAAATTGACTGTCCCAGCTCTGTTCCTAAGCTGCCAGCTTGACACCCTGTTAGTATTTTGGCCATAAAATTTTTGTTTGACACCCAATCGTAAAAATTAAAATTGTTTTGGAAACTAGATTCAAAATTATAGTTGTGATATAAACATATTTTAAAAATAATTCGATTTAGTCTCTCAAAAATGGATTGTCCCGATTGTGTTCTAGTAAAATTTTCAAGCCAAAATGTCACCAAAAATTTAATAAATGAAATTTGACCCCCAAAAGTGATCAGAATAGGTGTGAATGTTTTTAATGATGTAAATTTAAATATAACACACATCCATACAAAAAATTTCAAGCATTGAACACCTAGATTGACTTACATGGTCTGTTGCAACTGCAGCTGCAACTCTTAAAAAATGACATAATGTTGAAATAAAGCATGTGTATTTTTATGGAAAATAAAAACTAAATACACATCATGATGTGTAACACACAAATATCTCAAAATCATAAATTTTTACCTGTAGCACAGTCACAGCTGGGTTTTGCATCTCACTGTCACAGTTAGTGCCGCAGCTCACTGTCGCAGCTGAGAGTAATCACAACTTAGAGTAATCAGTCACATCTGGGTGTTGTAGCTAACAAATTCATGCCAAATTTCAAGCTTGAAGGGTTCCATAATCATTGACTCATTTTCCTATGGATCCTTCATTCACCTTCCCTAATTACTATAATTTTGTTTTCATGATATTTTTATTTTTATTTGTAACAAATAGAGACAAATTGAAATTGAGAAATTGATGACAAAAATGACTTAAGCATTTTGTTCAAATAGTCAACAATTCCAAAGCATTCATGAAAACATCTCATACCCATTCCTTATCTTTCTACTTTCTGATCTTCCAGATCGCAACAAGGCGCAAGAAGAGAGCATACTTATTCAAAAATAAAAATAAAAACTTAAAAAAAAACAAAAGCATGGTTTTATTTTGTTATTCTATCCTACCCTATTCTACTTGGAAATATAAAAATTGTTCAAGTGTATGCATATTTCCAATGGAGCCGTTTTCGAAGAAGTGACTCAAGTATGCTCATACTCCCAACAGAAAAATATAACTTTATGAATGCTAGGATATGAGAGATCAACTTCCCTTGAAATGATGGTGCCAAGAATTGGTGAAGTATGGAATGATGCTGCAGACCGATGACAGATTGAAACCAAGCTTCAATATAGTCTTTGTTCCCTTGATTGTTCATGGATGTTACACCATGAAGATCTTTATTAAACTGATCTTCCTCAATGCATAAAAGTTTCAGATCTACTGATGTGAATGATGCTTTTGGTTCCAATGGTTGTTCTCCATCAAATATTACGTGTGTCTTGTTGATCTTGTCTACTTGCTTATGAGGACTAGAAGAAACTCCATCTGTAAAACTTGGATTTAAAACATGTTCAGGCCTTGTATGGATTTGCTGCAACAATGCACAGCCTTTTTGCAGCGGTGTAGGTGAGGTAGAATAAGAGGGAAATGTAGGAACATTTTGCAGTTCAGCATTGTAAGCATACTGTACTGCTTTATTATGGTTAGGGTGGAGGGTGGATTGGACATGAAATTGTGTTGGGTACCAAGGAGTTTGATGAGAAGATAGATGTGGCTGATGTAGATGATTGATTTGTGAGGTTGATATTGAAGGACCAAGTTGTGTTGCAGAATGAGGGAGAGTGGCCATGTGATAATAAGATAGGCCATTCCAACCTTGTGGGTAAGGTAGGTAAGAGTTAAATTGAGACTGCAACAGCTGCCATGGTGGAAGAGTATTCAATGATTGAGTATGAGAGTAAGGAAATGGAGGGATAGAATTTTTAACCATACATGTAGGCCATGGTTGACATGACTGTTGTAATGAGTTGGCTGCAACTTCCAGATCTTTTTGATATGTTCCTTTCATCTAGAGTATGGAGGGGCAGTAATCAGTGGAATGCTTCAAGTCACATATACCACAACTTTCAAGACTATCCAAAGGGAAATCCCTTGCTTCTCTTATTTCCTCCTGCTTTTCCTTATCCTGCAAAACAACCAATTCTGAATTTAGCGAACCATTGATATCACCATTAGAATTTTCAAATAAATTACTGATTTTAGCTCGTAAAACTCTTGTTTTTGCAGCAGATTTCAGAAATAGAGATAAAAGTTCCTTAGAATTCTTACTAGTCTAGAAGTTTCCTCTTGAATACCTTCTACATAACTCACAAATATCATCATATGCTAACTGAAATACATTACATGTTCCCATTAGATTTAATATTTCTAAATATTTAGCTTGGATTCCCTTGAGTAGAAGTGTTTTTAAGGTCTCCTTCCCCAGTTTCCTTTGTTTGGACCTTTGGAGATTATATTGAAAGCGTTCTATATATTCCTCCAGACTTTCTTCTTCTCCTTGTGTCATTTCGAAGATGTCTTCATTGGCCCTGTAATAATCTTGGTACCTTTTCAAGAACACATGTTTCATGTCTTCCCAAGTTTGTATACAATTCCCATCGAGGCTCATGAACCATCGGAGGGTTGTTCCTTTTAGAGTAAGGGGAAACACATTCAACTTTTGATCATTATCATAATAACCATATCCTCTACAAATTACTTCAAATTGAAATAAAAATACATCAGGGTCTTTGTTTTCCAAACCGTGAAAATTTGGTAGAACATGTGGGGGAATTCTTTTCGTTGGTGCCACTTCTCTTGAATCTCTGATAGGAAATTCGAAGGTAACAACTCTTGCATCTTTCTTACCTGCCATCTCTTTATTAGATTCTTTGTGTGATATCTTGAGGCTCCTCCTTCGAATGTTCCTGTCAACTTTTTATTAGAATGGGTGGTGCTTACTACACCACTGAGGGGAATGATAAGATTTATGCTCCAAATATTGAAATTGAAATAAAACTGAATGTAAAAACAAAAAATCCACACTCAAAATAAATTCAATAAACTGAAATGTAATCATGCAACCTACATGCCCTACTTTAACAATGCATCTACAAAACAATGTCAGATGGACTTTTGTACAATTAATAACTTCCTCAGCAACGGTGCCAAAATGTTGTGCCCACTATATGCCAGTTAATAAAAACTTAACATGCAGAGTGTTAAACATAAATTATCAACCCGAGGAAGTATTTTATTTCAAAGTTATCGTGCAAGATATATGCAAGCATAATTTCTACCTTCCACTATTGATCTATTGGTATGAAATCGAAACTATTTGTAAACTAGGTCACAACTTCTTGAAAGTAAATCAATACTCAAACCTATTCATAAATCCAAACTCTAAATCTAATCACACTTCAACAGAATCAATTTTTATGAAACAAGATCTAAATACATAAACTTGGAAGCAATGTTAAGTTGGCCAATGATCTATCAAGATGAATTAACAGGAAAATAACCTATGATAAATCTAATGAAAGCATGAACTAAATAATCAAAATAACTATGATCAATCTAATGAATGAAAGCATGAATTAACAAATAACAAATCTACAAAATAAAACACCTACAATCAACATTACTAGCATCTGCTTAGGGAAGAGGGCCCTTCCTCCACTGAGTAGTTTTGGATCTCCACAATGAAAGTCTACAACTCCAGAACTAAGAAATTGCCACCATGTATTATCAGAATGAAAGTATTACAATGGATCTGCATCAAATCCTATATCATAACATTGATTTCTCTCCTCCTAGAATCCCTCTTCTCAATGATATTGATTACATATTTATACATAAAATTATCTCATGGAAATGAGGAACTCAACCCCTAACTTGTGATCTGTAACAGTTGAAACACGGCCGTAACTGCTGGCAACTTTGGAACCGGCCGCAACAGCAAATCTGGAAAATACCCTCTCGAAAAACCACCTGCACATCGCAAAACGTGGCTTTGTTTGGCGATTTCCACAAGAGTAAGGTAAATGGGGATGTTAGGCAAAAAACCCATGTCTCGGAGTTTTGAGATTCATTTCCATCTGCCCGAAAATCAAGATGCGAATCAAGGTGTTATTATGTGGCATACATTTTCGGTTAAGGCTGTAACAGCTGGCTATGAGCATTCTGTACATGACAAATCACTCCACAAACCATCATTAGTAAAATTATGCATAATAGTCTTTAATTCATCAAAGATAAAGAAAAATAATCATTATTAACCACTTAAAACATCAATGGANACAGTTACAATAAATGCATGGAAAATAGAATGATAAATGGGCAATAATGGTAAGAAAATAGATGAAAGATATGTCGATAAGTGATGGAAAAATGGAAAATTCTAGGGCCCAACAATAACTCATTTATCATATAAAGATTTGTTTTTATATGCATGCATGTTAGTTGATGTGGTCGCACCCTATGGAGGGCTGTTACAAACAATTACTAAAGGCTATGTTGTTGATGTAATTGTAACTTAAAAATGTATTCACTTGTATATTTTATGTATTGTACCCCCATGTTTATTTCGAGAAGCATATGTAATGTAATTGAGTCATGTCATATCCTCATGTTCCTATCGAGAGATTTAATAATGTAAACAAGTCATGTAAAGTCATTGTGGGTAACCCTCTTATTGATCAAGAGTTAAAGTCCCCGCAGTTGTGGGGCCCTAGGGTTATTATACTATCCTAGAGAAGTCGACCCTATGTGAGTTATTGTAAGTTGAGGCAATAGTCCCCACAAATGTGTTAAGGTTAACCCTCCTTGTTGATCGGAGGGGCAAAGTCCCCACAAGTTGTGGGGCACTGGGGTTATTAGACTCTCCTAGAGATGTCGGCCCTAGTAAGTAATTGTTAAGTGGGGCCAACATGTTGAAGTGGACATCAAGTGAACGAAAGAATATAAATAGAGAACGAGCCTTTCTATTTATCACACACACACTCACTCATTGGGGTGCATGAGTGATGCAATAGAAGCTCTCTCGAGTGTGAGAGACAGAAAAAGCTATGTAGATCATCTTTTATGTTTTCAAGTTTTACTGCTGTCATTGGTGCTCATTCTATCTCTGAGGAAGTTGCGGGGTTATCTCCTTTATGGTTTTCCTAAGGAAAATTCTTTGTGTCTCTTGTCTCTTGTGTTTATTGCTGTGCATGTTATTCTCTCAGATAAAATCCTAAGATAATGCTAGCTGGAAAGATAAAAAATCTAACATGGTATCAGAGCTAACCTAAGAAGAAGACATTGTGCATATATAGAAGCTAGGGCTTCTTAATTTTTGGGTCTCTCTCCACAATCCATCAGCAAAATTATTCTAGGTTGACTCTCCATTGAAGGGCGCATCTTTCTGTCGAAGCGAAATTCAATTATGAGCTTTTTCAGTTTTTCGGTGCGGGAAATTAGGGCTTTCTACAGAAGAGGAATTTTTGAGTGAGCCTGGTATAGGATTGGTCTCCTCATCAAAATCAAATTTTAGAGACCTGGGTCGAGATTTTTAGTTGGGTATAACTCTGGGAAAGTCAAACCCTAGTTTGACCCAGAGCCGGAAAAACCCTAAAATACTAAAACTAATAAGATTTGGTAAATTTTCTATATCTCGGGATTAAAGAAGGCTCAGGAGCTAAAATTTTTTGAGGCCAAAGATAAAATACTGATTTACACAGTGTCCAAATTTCAACCTCGGATTCACTATATTCTAGGAGATATGATCCCTCCAAGTTAGGGTTCCAGCCTCTTCCAGGATTCATCCCTAAACATGACACTTGGGGATAATTACTATATCTCGGGCTACAAAGGTAGAAATGAAAATTTGAAGATGTGACATAAAGGGAATATACTGTAATTTCTATGGTAGAATTTTCAGACCCTGAAGATAAAACAATGGCACATGGCAGTCCGTACAACTTTGTTATGCTGAAAAGTCCTAAAACAGGTCACCTTGGGAAGATGATCCTAAGTCCCAATTGGTGAAACAAATTCTAATGAAACCTATGGTGTTGGAAGAGGAACATGATAGGCTACCGCAGTGTGAAGTTTTAGACATAGAGGAGCAGTAATTTCATACATATCACAGAAACAGTATCAGGCATTTCTAGAGAAGAAATTGGAAAACTAGGGCTTCCTGTTTCGGGAGCTTCCCTCTACTGATTTCAGAAAAAAGAGTACATTGGATAGCTCATCTTGAAGATTTCTATATTTCTAGCCAATAAGATCTAAAAAATTCCAATTTTTGAAAATTAGGGTTTCTCTAACAAACCCTAGATCGACCACCTCCTGAACCAGGATAGACACCTCAAATCAGTAAGATCTAATCTTTTGCTATTTTCATTTGAGGTTCTTATTTTAAAGTGATCTATCACATCAGCTTGATGATAATATTGGTGAAATTGACAACTTCCAAGCATGGAAGTGTAGGATCTCACTACTCCTTAAAGGACATGAATTGGACACCTAGATAAGTAGAGAGGTTCTAGTTCCAAAGGGAGATGAGGCTAAAAGCCTTACACAAGAAGAATTTGGTCAGGCCAAGAAGATAATTGTTGATTCAATCATGGATCACCTTGTACCACAAGTGTCTTCCCTAAAGACACCAAAAAAGAAGTTTGATCCCTTGACCAAGGTATTTGAAGGGAAGAACATAAATCGGAAGATGACCTTAAGAAACCAGTTGAAGAATGTGAAGATCCAAAAAGTAGAGACCATACAGTCATACTTTACACAGGTCTTTCAAATCAAAGAACAACTTGTAGCAGTAGAAGAAGAAGTGGAGAATGCAGAAGTAGTAATAACCACCTTGAATGACATCCCAGGATCATGGGATTCATTCATGCTAGGAATGTGTGCCAGAAGGAAATGATTACTTTCAGCAAACTCTGGGAAGAAGAAGAAGCTTGATTCATAATAAGAGAAGAGAAGATGGTAGAAATTGAAGATCAAGCTCTCACCATCCAAAGAAGATCCCTCAAGGGATGAGGAATACGAAGGACTCAAATCTTGAAGAACCTCTTATCCATATCAGCATTTGGATAAGAAACGATGCTATTATGAATGAAAAAGATGATAAAGCTGAAGGATCAAGAAGGAGTCTACCCACAAAACAAAATAAAGATAATTATTCAATTGTCATTTCATGATATTGTTTTGTTATGCATTTTTTTATATTTAGTTGATGTATTATGCATGATAGAATGTTTTTATTATTGACAATATACTACTAATATGCATGTGATGGGTAAGTAGCTCATGGTGCTATACAACTCTCCATTGCTACTTATCTAGAATGAAACCTCTTTGCTGACATATTGGATTAGTGCACGATCTCAATGTTGTCCTGGTGGAGATGGAAGGCATCTAGAAACGTTTCCGTGAGATATGGATGAATGTTGTATTAGCTAAAATAGTTGCATGATCATATATTTATGCATAATAATTTTCCATTATGAATATGCCTTATGAAATGTTCCTACCATACAACTAATGCATATGACTTGTAGGAAAGATCGCGTACATAATCACCTACAAGAAAAGAAGGATGAGACTTGTTTTGACGAACAAGTGACGACAGATAAAGAATAATATGAGGAATGTAGAGACATCATTGATGAAGAACCTTCCAGCTATGAAGAAGTAACCAAGAAGAAAGGGAAGACCATTTCAAGAAGAATGATGTCTAGGATGCAGTATCGACACATGCAGGGAAGTTTGTAGTTCCATCATGCAGTAGATGGAAACATTGTGGGATACAAGGAAAGATTCGTATCACAAGGCTTATCACTAAAAGAGTGCATAGAGTACGAAAGAAAAAGGGAGTAAGATGCTTCACTTCAAAGGGAGTGACTAGAGAAGATCCCGAGGTTTGACATGGTACGACAAGATGGATAGCTTACTGGTGACTCTAGGATTTACTAAGAGTAAAGAGGATTCCAACCTTTTCCTCAAGGTTGAAGGTGGAAGACCAGTGATGCTCTTGTTATATGTCGATGACTTGTTCCTGACAAAAGTTGCAAGAAGGAGACTTGCTGTTGAGTTCAATATGAAGGACTTGGATATGATGCACTACTTTCTAGGCATGGAGGTGTGGCAGAATCTCCCTGAGACAAGGGAAGTATGCAGTAGATATCCTAAAGAGGTTGAGGATGATAGACTAAAAGGCTATGACCACACCCATGGCATCGAACCTAAAGCTACTGAGTGTTGCTTTATCAGAGTCAGTTGATGCCACGATGAATCGTCAGATGGTTGGGTCCTTGATGTACCTGGCGAATACGAGACCAGATATTTTCTTTGATATGAACACATTGAGCCAATTCCTGACAGATCCAAGGCATGTTCACTTGATTGTTGTAAAAAATATTTTGAGGTACCTGAAGGGTACAGTTGATTATGGGCTCAAGTATGAGGTGAATCAAAAGATTAACCTCGAAGGTTATGTTGATTCATATTGGGAAGGCAGCGCCATTGATAGGAAGAGCACTTCATGGTGTTGCTTCAGTATGGGATCAGGTTTGATCTCTTGGTTTAGCAGAAAGCAGTCCTATGTGGCACTAAGTACAACTGAAGCAGAGTATGTTGCAGCTTGTTCAGCTAGTTATGAGGTAGTATGGCTAAGTAAGCTACTTTCTGATTTATTTGATCTCTAGTTGGATGCTACTTGTATATATTGTGACAACCAGAGTTGTGTGAGGTTGTTGGAGAACCCGGTGTTCCATGACAAGTCAAAGCACATCGAGATCAAATATCACTATATCAGGGATATGGTGTAGAGAGGAGCAGTGAATCTCCAATATGTTGCGACGGAAGAGTAGATAGATGATGTGTTGACGAAGCCATTAGCTAGAGTGAAGTCTGAGTACTTCAGGGAGAAGCTTGGTGTTCTCCATATCGAGGTTCCCTCTAAGGGGAAGTGATGAGTCTGTGAGCCATTCTAACATGGTGAGAGGATTGGTTCCTTCCATGGTCAAATGTAAGGGTTGAGCCATTCTCTCATGGTGAGAGGATTGGTTCCTTCCATGTTAGTTGTGAGTGCTGAGCCATTCTAATGTGATTGTAGGATTGGTTCCTACATGATCAGGTATAAGTGCTTAATGCCATTCTTTGAATGGAGGCATGTGGTTAGTTACCAGGAATACTCAGTCTGGCGTTGAGGGCCATTCTGATATGACTATGGGATGTGTTCTCACATGATCATATATAAGTGTAGGGCCATTCTGATGTGAATGAGGGATGTGTTCCCACTTGATCAGATATAAGGGTTGATTCCATTCTCTGGGAGAATGGAGGCACCTGGTAAGTTACCAGGAATCCTCAACCTGGGGTTGAGAGCCCTTTCAACATGTAGGTTAGATTGGTTCCTTGCATGGTCGAATGTAAGTGCAAAGCCCTAGTGACATTTATGCTGGATTGGTTCCTCGCATGGGCATATGTAAGTGCAGAGTAGATGTAAGTGCAGAGCCCTTTCGACATGTAGGTTGGATTGGTTCCTCGCATGGTCGAATGTAAGTGCAGAGCTTTTTTGACATGTATGTTGGATTGGTTCCTTGCATGGTCAAATGTAAGTGCAGAGCCTTTATGACATGAATGCTGGATTGGTTCCTCTCATGGTCATATGTGAGTGCTGGTCCTTTCTGACATAGATGACTGGATTGGTTCCTCTCATGGTCAGATGTGAGTGCTAGGCATGCCTTTCTGACATGTATGTTGGATGTGCTCCTTGCATGGTTAGATGTAAGTGCTGGGTGGGCCATTCTGACTTAGGTTTAGATATAAGTCCTGAAGAAGACCTACATGGAGGCTAGTCCTACAACCAACATGAAAAAGAGTTGGCTCTGTAGAACTTCCTGTGACGAGAAGAATGAAGAGATAACACCATTTGATTGAGATAGCAAAAGCAGTGACGATAATGATGATCGAGACTTGATGATGATCTAGTGATGCTCCATATCAAGTGATGATCCAGAATTGATGAAGATGACTTGAAAATGAAGATGAATTGACGATAAAGATGACTTGAAGACGAAGATGACTTGAAGACGAAGATGACTTGATGATGATCTAGATGATACAAATGAGAATTCTTGTGCTGATAAATTGTGTTGAGAGAATACCTTCCTGGTTAAGAGTGAGTGTTGATGTAATTGTAACTTCAAATTGTATGCACTTGCATATTTTATGTATTGTACCACGATTTTTATTCTGGGAAGCATTTGTAATGTAATTGAGTCATGTCATATCCCTATGTTCCTATCGGGAGATTCAATAATGTAAACAAGTCATGTAAAGTCATTGTGGGAAACCCTTTTATTGATCAAGGGTTAAAGTCCCCTTAGTTGTGGGGTCCTAGGGTTATTATACTATCCTAGAGAAGTAGACCCTAGGTGATTTATTGTAAGTTGGGGAAATAGTCCCCACCATTGTGTTAAGGTTGACCCTCCTTGTTGATCGGAGGGGAGAAGTCCCCACAAGTTGTGGGGAATTAGGGTTATTAGACTCTCCTAGAGATGTCGGCCCTATTAAGTAATTGTTAAGTGGGGCCGACATGTTAAAGTGGATATCAAGTGAACGGAAAAATATAAATAGAGAGTGAGCCTCTCTATTTATCACACAGACACACACTCATTGGGGCGCATGAGTGATATAGGAGAATCTCTCTCAAGTGTGAGAGAGAGAACAAGCTGTGGAGATCATCTTTTATGTTTTCAGGTTTTACTGTTGCCATTGGTGCTCATTCTATCTCTGAGGAAGTTGTGGGGTTTTATCCTTTGTGGTTTCCCCGAGGAAAATTCTTTGTGTCTCTTGTCTCTTGTGTTTATTGCTGTGCGTGTTATTCTCTGAGATAAAATCCTAAGATAATGCTAGCTGGAATGATAAAAAATCTAACATGGTATCAGAGATAACTTGAGAAGACGACATTGTGCATCTACAAAAGCTAGGGATTCTTACTTTTTGGGTCTCTCTCCACAATCCATCAACAAAATTATTCTAGGCTAACTCTCCATTGAAGGGCACATCTTTCTGTCGAAGCGGAATTCGATTCCGAGCATTTTCAGTTTTTCGGTGCGGGAAATTAGGGCTTTCTACATAAGAGAAATTTTTTAGTGATCCCAGCATAGGATTGGTATCCTCATCAAAATCAAATTTTAGAGACCTAGTTCGAGATTTTTGGTTGGTATAACTCTGCGAAATTCAAACCCTAGTTTGACCACAGGCCGGAAAAACCCTAAAATACTAAGACTGATAAGTTTTGGTACATTTGCTATATCTAAAGATTAGAGAAAGATAAAGAGCTAAAACTTTCATAGTCCAAATATAAAATATTGATTTACACTGTATACAAAGTTTGGCCTCAGATTCACTATATTCTAGGAGATATGATCCCTCCAAGTTAGGGTTCCACCCTCTTCCAGGATTCATCCCTAAACATGACACCTGGGGATAATTGATATATCTTGGGCTACAAAGGTCCAAATGAAATTTATGAAGCTGTTACAGAAAGGGAATATACTTTAATTTCTATGGTAGAATTTTTAGACCCCGAATATGAAACAGTGGCACGTGGCAGTCCGTAGAACTTCGCTATGCTGAAAAATCCAGAAACAGGTCACCTTGGGAAGACGATCCTAAGTCCCAATTGGTGAAACCAAATCTAATGAAACCTGTGGTGTTGGAACAGGGACGGGTGAGGATACCTCAGTGAAACTTTTAGACATAGAGGAGTAGTAATTTCATAGATATCACATAAACAGTATCAGGCATTTCTACAGAAGAAATTTGAAAACTAGGGCTTCCTTTTCTGGGAGCTTCCCTCTACTGATTTCAAAAAAAGAGTACATTGGACAGCTCACCTTGAATATTTCTATCTTTCTAGCCAATCAAATTTGAAAAATTCCAATTTTTGAAAATTAGGGATTCTTTGACAAACCCTAGATCAGCTAGCTTTGGAACCAGGACAAACACCTCAAATGAGTAAGATCTAATCTTTTGTTATTTTCATTTGAGGTTCTCATTTTAAAGTGATTTATCACATCAGCTTGATGATAATCTTGGTGAAATTGAAAACTTCCAATCATGGAAGTATAGGATCTCACTAGTCCTTGAAGGAAATGAATTGGACACCCACATAAGTAGAGAGGTTCTAGTTCCAGAGGGAGATGAGGCTAAAAACCTTACACAAGAAGAACTTGGTCAAGGCCAAGAAGATAATTGTTGATTCAATCATGGATCACCTTGTACCACAAGTGTCTTCCCTAAAGACACCGAAAGAGATGTTTGGTTCCTTGACCAAGGTATTTGAAGGGAAGAACATAAATCGAAAGACGACCTTAAGAAACCAGTTGAAGAATGTGAAGATCCGGAATGTAGAGACCATACAGTCATAATTTACATGGGTCTCTCAAATCAAAGAAAAACTTGTAGTAGAAGAAGAAGAAGTGGAGAATGCAGAAGTAGTGATAGCCACCTTGAATGACATCCCAGGATCATGGGATTCATTCATGTGAGGAATGTGTGCCAAAAGGAAGTGATTACTTTCAGCAGACTCTGGGAAGAAGAAGAAGCTCGATTCATAATAAGAGAAGAGAAGATGGTAGCAATTGAAGATCAAGATCTCACCATCCAAAGAAGATCTCTCAAGGGATGAGGAATACAAAGGACTCAAATCTTGAAGAACCTCTTATCCATATTAGCGTTTGGATAAGAAATGATGCTATTATGAATGAAGAAGATGATAAAGCTGAAGGATCAAGAAGGAGTCTACCCATGAAACAAATAAAGATAAGTATTCAATTGTCATTTCATGATATTGTTTTGTTATGCATTTTTTTATATTTAGTTGATGTATTATGCATGATATAATGTTTTTATTAATGACAGTATACTACTAATATGCATGTGATGGGTAAGTAGCTCATGGTGCTATACAACTCTCCATTGCTACTTATCTAGAATGAAACCTCTTTGCTGACATATTGGATTAGTGCACAATCTCAATGTTGTCCTGGTGGAGATGGAAGGCATCTAGAAACGTTTCCGTGAGATATGGATGAATGTTGTATTGGATAAAATAGTTGCATGATCATATATTTATGCATAAGAATTTTCCATTATGAATATTCCTTATGAAATGTTTCTAACCATACAACTAATGCATTTGACTTCTAGGAAATATCGCGTACATAATCACCTACAAGAAAAGAAGGATGAGACTTGTTCCGACGAACAAGTGACAACAGATAAAGAATAATATGACGAATGTAGCAACATCATTGATGCAGAACCTTCTAGCTATGAAGAAGTAACCAAGAAGAAAGGGAATACCAGTTCAAGAAGAATTATGTCTAGGATGCAGTATCGATACATGCAGGGAAGTTCGTAGTTCCATCATGTAGTAGATGGAAACATTGTGGGATACAAGGCAAGATTCGTAGCACGAGGCTTATCACAAAAAGAGTGCATAGAGTACGAAAGACAAAGGGAGTATGATGCTTCACTTCAGAGGAAGTGACTACAGAAGATCCCGAGGTTTGACATGATACGACAGGATGGATAGCTTACTGATGACTCTAGGATTTACTAAGAGTAAAGAGGATTCCAACCTTTTCCTTAAGGTTGAAGGTGTAAGACCAGTGATGCTCCTGTTATATGTCGATGACTTGTTCCTGACAAAAGTTGCAAGAAGGAGACTTGCTGCCAAGTTTGAGATGAAGGACTTGGATATGATGCACTACTTTCTAGGCATGGAGGTGTGGAAGAATCTCCATGGGACAAGGGAAGTATGTAGTAGATATCCTGAAGAGGTTAAGGATGATGGACTACAAGGCAATGACCACACCCATGACATAGAACCTAAAGCTACTGAGTGTTTCTTCATTAGAGTCGGTTGATGCCATGATGTATTGCAAATGATTGGGTCCTTGATGTACCTGATGAATACGAGACCAGATATTTGCTTTGATATGAACGCCTTGAGCCAATTCCTGACAGATTTGAGGCATGTTCACTTGATTGTTGTAAAAAATATTCTGAGGTACCTGAAGGGTACAGTTGATTATGGGCTCAAGTATGAGGTGAACAAAAGATTAACCTGGAAGGTTATGGTGATTCAGATTGGGAAGGCTGTGCCATAGATAGGAAGAGAACTTCAGGGTGTTGCTTCAGTATGGGATCGGGTTTGATCTCTTGGTTTAGCAGGAAGCAGTCCTGTGTGGCATAGAGTACAACTGAAGTAGAGTATGTTGTAGCTTGTTCAGCTAGTTGTGACGCAATACAGCTAAGGAAGCTACCGTCTGATTTATTTGATCTCCAGTTGGATGCTACTTGTATATATTGCGACAACCAGAGTTGTGTGAAGTTGTCGGAGAACTCGGTGTTCCATGACAAGTCAAAGCACATCGAGATCAAATATCACTATATCAGGTATATGGTGCAGAGAGGAGCAGTGAATCTCCAATATGTTGCGACGGACGAACATATAGCTTATGTGTTGACGAAGCCATTAGCTAGAGTGAAGTTTGAGTAATTCAAGGAGAAGCTTGGTGTTCTCCATATCAAGGTTCCCTCCAAGGGGAAGTGATGAGTCTGTGAGCCATTCTGACATGGTGAGAGGATTGGTTCCTTCCATAGTCAAATGTAAGGGCTGAGCCATTCTTTCATGGTGAGAGGATTGGTTCCTTCCATGTCCGATGTGAGTGCTAAGCCATTCTGATGTGATTGTAGGATTGGTTCCTAGATGATCAGATATAAGTGTTGAATGCCATTCTCTTAATGGAGGCACCTGGTCAGTTACCAGGAATACTCAGTCTGGGGCTGAGGGCCATTCTGATATGACTGTGGGATTTGTTCTCACATGATCATATATAAGTGCAGGGCCATTCTGATGTGAATGAGGGATGTGTTCCCACTTGATCAGATATAAGGGCTGATTCCATTCTCTGGGAGAATGGAAGCACCTGGTAAGTTACCAGGAATCCTCAACCTGGGGTTGAGAGCCCTTTCGACATGTAGGCTAGATTGGTTCCTTGCATGGTCGAATGTAAGTGCAGAGCCCTTGTGACATTTATGTTGGATTGGTTCCTCGCATGGGCAGATGCAAGTGCAGAGGCCTTTCGACATGTAGGTTGGATTGGTTCCTCGCATGGTTGAATGTAAGTGCAGAGCCTTTTTGACATGTATGTTGGATTGGTTCCTCGCATGGTCAAATGTAAGTGCAGAGCCTTTCTGACATGAATGTTGGATTGGTTCCTCTCATGGTCAAATGTGAGTGCTGGTCCTTTCTGACATAGATGACTGGATTTGTTCCTCTCATGGTTAGATGTGAGTTCTAGGCATGCCTTTTGGACAAGTATGTTGGATGTGTTCCTCGCATGGTTAGATGTAAGTGCTAGGTGGACCATTCTGACTTAGGGTCAGATATAAGTGTTGAAGAAGACTTACATGGAGGCTAGGCCTACAACCAACATGAAAAAGGGTCGGCTCTGTAGAACTTCCTGTGACGAGAAGAATGAAGAGATAACACCATTTGATTGAGATAGCGAAAGCAGTGATGATAATGATGATCCAGTGATGATCCAGACTTGATGATGATCTAGTGGTTCTCCATATCAAGTGATGATCCAGAATTGATGAAGATGACTTGAAAATGAAGATGAATTGACGATGAAGATGACTTGAATATGAAGATGACTTGAAGATGAATATGACTTAATGATGATCCAGATGACAGATGATACAGGGAAGAAGACTTGTGCTGATAAATTGTGTTGAGAGAATACCTTCCTAGTTAAGAGGGAGTGTTGATTGAATTGTAACTTCAGAATGTATTCACTTGTATATTTTATGTATTGTACCCTGATGTTTATTTTGGGAAGCATTTGTAGTGTAATTGAGTCATGTCATATCCCGATGTTCCTATCGGGAGATTAAATAATGTAAACAAGTCATGTAAAGTCATTGTGGGCAACCCTCTTATTGATCAAGGGTTAAAGTCCCCCCAGTTGTGGGGCCCTAGGGTTATTAGACTGTCCTAGAGAAGTTGACCATAGGTGAGTTATTGTAAGTTGGGTAAATATTCCCCACCATTGTGTTAAGGTTAACCCTCCTTGTTGATCAGAGGGGAAAAGTCCCCACAAGTTGTGGGGCACTAGGGTTATTAGACTCCCCTAGAGATGTTAGCCCTAGTAAGTAATTGTTAAGTGGGGCCGACATATTGAAGTGGACATCAAGTGAACGAAAGAATATAAATAGAGAGTGAGCCTCTCTATTTATCACACACACGCTCACTCACTGGGGCGCATGAGTGAGACTGGAGAAGCTCTCTCAAGTGTGTGAGAGAGAACAAGCTATGGAGATCATCTTTTATGTTTTCAGGTTTTACTGTTGCTATTGGTGCTCATTCTATCTACAAGGAAGTTGCGAGGTTTTCTCCTTTATGGTTTCCCTGAGGAAAATTCTTTGTCTCTTGTCTCTTGTGTTTATTGTTGTGCATGTTATTTTCTCAGATAAAATCCTAAGATAATGCTACCTGGAATGATAAAAATCTAACATATGTTGCATTGGAAAGTTGCTTCATTGTTGTTGCAATAAGTTTTTAGTTTGTTATTTGGAATGTTTATGAAGCGTTTCATTACCTAATTTTTTTGTTGCATATTGACATTTATCAATTTCTATGTTGTATTACGATATCATTCAAGTGTTAATTTGCATCGCAACATTCCTCCATCGTCATGCTGCACTATACTTATGTTCCTTAATGGGTTTTGTTACATTATAGGATTCATTATAACATTGCACAAGGGTGTGGTTTAGTCATATTTGGAGTTTTTGTGTTCCAATGTGACATACATGAAGGGTTATATTGAATGAAAATGTTCATCAAGGGTTATGTTGGATTGCACCATTTATTTATGGTTATGTTTTATTATGGTCATGTTCCTTAATGTGTTTTGTTGCATTACGAGATTCGATGTATTGTAATCAATATCTTATTTAGTTAATTTATTATTCCATTGAGATTTGTATCTATAATGTTCATCAAAGGTTTTATTAGATAGTAACAATGAAATAATTTTTAAGGGTTATGTTTGATTTCAAGAACCACATTGTTGTCATATGAGTTCCCACATTTATATTTGGAATGTTTTTCAAGCATTTTGTTATATTTGATACGTTCCTTAATTTTTTTGTCGCATTGCAATGTTTATGAAGTGTTATGTTGGATTACGTCATTCATTGAATGTTAAGTTGGATTATGAGATTAGTCCATTGTGATGTTGCTATATAGTTATGCTCCTTATTGGATTTTGATGGATTATTATATTATTAAAATGTTTTTCAATGGTTAGATTTAGTTATATTTCGACTGGTTTTGTTCAATTGTGATATACATCATGTGTTTTGTTAGATTATGATGTTCATCTAGGGTTAGGGTTATGTTGGATTGTGCCATTTGTCCATGGGTTTGTTGTATTATGCTTTATATTTTTTGATGTGTCATGTTGTATTACATTATTTAATTTTAAGGTTTTGTAATGGGTGTGTTTAGTTATCTTTGGAATGGGTTTGTTGTATTCCAATGTCCATTGTGTTATTGCATTCATAGAGCTCCATATTGCATCGTGACATTTTTGCATGGCCATGTTGCATTATGGTTATGTTCATTATTTTCTTTTCTTGGATTATGAGATTAATTTGGAATGGTTTGTTAGATTATGACATCAATTAAGGGCTATGTTGCATTACAACATTTATGAAGGATGATGTTGAATCACAATATTCCTCGATGGTCATGTTGCATTATTGTTATGTTCATTGATTTTTTTTAATATGAGATTCATTACAAGGTTTTGGGATGGTTGGGTTTAGGTATGCTTGCTACATTTCTTAATGTTTCTTTTTTGTATTGTGAAATTGATAAAATGTTTTCTTGGATTACAACGTTCATTGAAGATTATGTTGGACTACGACAATCCTTTGTGGTGATGTTATTTAATGCATTTTGTCACATTATGAAACTGATTATAAGGTTTTCCAAGGGTTGGGTTTAGTTATTTTTCGTAATTCTTTTGTCATTTTGTGACATTCATGAATTGTTATGTTTGATTATGGTATTCATTAAGTGCTAAGTTGGATCGTGTGATTGATTCATGGTTGTGTTTCAGTATGCTTATGTTCCTTTATGGGTTTTGTTTCATTATAAGACTCTTAAATGTTTTGTAGCTACTGGTTCTAGTTATATTTGGATTGGTTTTGTTTGATTGTGATATATGTCGAGGGTTATGTTAGGTTACAATGTTCATTCATGGTTAGGGTTACGTTGGATTGTGCAATTTGTCCATGGGTATGCTTTATTATGGTTATGTTTGTCGATATGTTTTTTTGGATTACAAGGTTTAATGTAGGGTTTTGTAATGGCTGGTTTTATTTATGTTTGTAATGGTTTTGTTGTATTTCTACATCCATCAAGTGTTATGTTGTATTATGACATTCATGAAGGTCCATATTGCATTGTGATGTTCTTCCATGGTTGCATT
Source organism: Pseudotsuga menziesii (assembly GCA_001517045.1). Classification (NCBI taxonomy): domain Eukaryota; kingdom Viridiplantae; phylum Streptophyta; class Pinopsida; order Pinales; family Pinaceae; genus Pseudotsuga; species Pseudotsuga menziesii. The sequence goes on from LPNX010970663.1 coordinate 33,018, forward strand.
GCATTATGAACTATGCTTTTTAATTACTTTTCTTGGATTATGAGATTCTTTTGGAACGCTTTTTTTGGATTCCTACATTCATCAAGGGTTATGTTGCATTATGACATTTAGGAACGCCCATATTGGATCACGACTTTATTCCATCCTCATGTTGCATTATGGTTATGTTCATTAACTGCATTTGTTGGATAACAAGATTGATTATAAGCTTTTGCAACAGTTAGGTTTAGTTATGTTTGCTACATTCCTTTATGTTTTTGTTGGATTGTGAAATTGATGAAGTGTTATCTTGGTTTACGATGTTCATTAAGGCTGATGTTGGATTGTGATTTTTATTTGTGGTTATGTTGTATTATGGTTAGGTTTTTTTATTGATTTTGTCACATTATGATATTTACAAGGTTTTGCGAGGCTTGCGTTTAGTTATTTCAATGGAACATTCATCAAGGGTTATGTTGGATTACATCATTTGTCCATTTCTTAGTGGTTTTGTCACATTGTCATGTTAATAAATTGTTATGTTGGGATGCATTGTTCATGAGGGATTATATTGGATTGCGATGTTCTTGCATGTTTATAAGGGATTACATTAGATTGCGACATTCTTGCATGTTTATGATTCAATATGGTTGTGTTTCTTAACGTAATTTATCGCAATTGATGAAGTGTTATCTTGGATCGTACCGTTCATTGAGGCTTATGTTGGATGGCGACAATCCTTTGTGGTTATGTTGTATTATGGTTATGTTATTTAATGTATTTTGTCACATTATGGGATTCGTTACAAGGTTTGGTAAGGATTGCATTTAGTTATTCTTTGTAATGGTTTTTTCATTTCGCGACCTTTATAAGCTACTATGTTCGATTGTGGTATTAATTGATAATTAAGCTGGGTTGTGAGATCGCTCCATGGTCTTGTTTCAGTATGGTTATGTTCCTTAGTGGATTTTGTTTCATTATGACATCTATTAAACTATTTTGTAGCAGCTGGTTTTAGTTATATTTGGACTGGTTTTGTTCAATTGTGATATACATCAACAATTATGTTAGGTTACGATGTTCATTTAGGGTTAGGGTTACATTGTATTGGGTGATTTGTCCATGGGTATGTTGTTTTATGCTTATCTTTGTTGATATATTTTCTTGGATTACAAGATTTAATGTAGGGTTTTGTAATGGCTCGGTTTACTTATGTTCGGAATGGTTTTGTTGTATTCCAACATCCATTAAGTGTTATGTTGTGTTATGACATTCACGAAGGTCCATATTAGATTTTGAAATTATTCCATGGTTGGGTTGTTATGGTAATGTTTGTTAATTGTTTTTCTCGGATTATGAGATTCTTTTGGAATGTTTTTGTTGGATTCCGACATTCATAAAGGGTTATGTTGCATTACAAATTTTATGAACATAATATTGGATCGTGACTTTCTTCCATGCTCATGTTGCATTATGGTTATGTTCATTAATTGAATTTATTAGATAATGATATTGATTATAAGCTTTTGCAACAATTGGGTTTAGTTATGTTTGCTACATTCCTTGTTGTTTTTTTTGGATTGTCAAATTGATGAACTGTTATTTTTAATTACGGAGTTTATTAACTCTTATGCTGGATTGTGACATTCCTTCATGGTTTTGTTGTATTATGGTTATGATTTTTAATGGATTTTGTCGCATAATGAGATTCATTACAAGGTTTTTCAAGGCTTGTGTTTAGTTAGTTCATTAGAACATTCATTAAGGGTTATGATGGATTACATCATTTGTCCATTTATTAGTGGTTTTTTTGCATTGTCATGTTAATAAATGGTTATGATGGGATGTGATGCTCATGAGGTCTTATGTTGGATTGTGATGTTCTTGCATGCTTATGATTCAATATTGATTTGTTGCTTAATGTAATGTGTTGCAATTGATCAAGTGTTATCTTGGATTATAACTTTCATTGAGGCTTATGTTGGATTGTGACAATCCTTCATGGTTATGTTGTACTATGGTTATGTTATTTAATGGATTTTGTCACATTATGAGATTCATTACACATTTTTGCAAGGATTTTGTTTAGTTATTTTTTGTAATGCTTTTGTCATTTTGCGATTTTTATGAACTTCTATGTTCGATTATGTTATTCATTGAAATTTAAGCTGGATTGTGAAATTGCACCATGGTCGTGTTTCAGTATGGTTATGTCACTTAGTGGATTTTGTTTCATTATGAGATTCATAAAAGTGTTTTGTAGTAGCTATGTTTAGTTATATTTGAATTGATTTTGTTCCATTGTGATATATGTCAAGGGTTATGTTAGGTTAATATGTTCATTTAGGGTTAGGGCTACATTAGACTGTGCAATTTTTCCATGGGTATGCTCTATTATGCTTATGTTTATTCATGTCTTTTCTTGGATTACAATATTTAATGTACGGTTTTGTAATGGATGGACTTACTTATGTTTGGAATAGTTTTGTTGTATTCTGACATCCATCAAGTGTTATGTTGTGTTATGACATTCATGAAATACCATATTGGATTGCGACATTCTTCCATGGTCACGTTGCATTATGGTTATGTTTGTTAATTGCTTTTCTTGGTTTATGAGATTCTTTTGGAACGTTCTAGTTGGATTATGACATTCATCAAGGGTTATATTGCATTACGACATTTATGAACTCGCATATTGGATTACGACTTTCTTCCATCCTCATGTTGCTTTATGGTTATGTTCATTAATTGCATTTCTTGGATAATGAGATTGATTATAAGCTTTTGCAATGGTTGGGTTTAGTTATGTTTGTTACATTCCTTGATTTTTTTTTTATTATTTTGAAATTGATGAAGTGTTATCTTGGATTACAATGTTCATTAAGGCCAGTGTTAGATTGTGACATTCCTTCGTGGTTATGTTGTATTATGGTTATGCTTTTTAATGGATTTTGTCACATTATGAGATTCATTACAAGGTTTTACAAGGATTGCGTTTAGTTATTTCATTCGAACCTTCATCAAAGGATATGATGGATTACATCATTTGTCCATTTCTTAGTGGTTTTGTCGCATTGTCATGTTGATAAATGGTTATGTTGAGATGCAATGTTCATGAGGGCTTATGTTGAATTGCAATGTTCTTGCATGGTTATGATTCAATATGGTTGTGCTTCTTAATGTAATTTGTTGCAATTGATGAAGCATTATCTTGGACTATAATGTTCATTGAGGCTTATGTTGAATTGTGACAATCCTTTGTGGTTATGTTGTATTATGGTTATGTTATTTAATGGATTTTTTCACATTATGAGATTCATTACAAGATTGTGTAGGGCTTGTGTTTAGCTATTTTTCATCATGTTTTTGTCATTTTACGACGTTTTTGAACGGCTATGTTCAATTATGTTATTCATTGAGTGTCAAGATGGATCATGATATTCCTCCATGGCCATGTTTCAGTATGTTTATGTTCCTTAGTGTATTTTTCTTCATTCTGAGATTTTTGAAAGTGTTTTGTAGTGGTCGGGTTTAGTTGTATTTGGATTGGATTTGTTTAATTATGATATAGGTCAAGGGTTGTGTTAGGTTATGATTTTCATTCAGGGTTAGAGTTACGTTGGATTGTCCAATTTGTCTATCAGTATGTTATATTGTGCTTATATTGATGTGTTTTCTTGGATTACAAGATTTAATGTAGGGTTTTGTAATGGCTGGGTTTACTTATGTTTGGAATTATTTATTTTATTTTGACATCCATCAAGATTCATGTTGCATTATGAAATTTATGAAGGTACATATTGGATTATGACCTTCTTCCATGGTTGTGTTGTGTTGGATTATTCTGTAATACTAAGAAGGGGGGTGAGTCAGTAATTTATTTTCTCCTTTTTAAAAACACACAATAAAAAAAACAAGTTAAGACACATATTTTAACATGGAAAACTCAAAGAGAAAACCACCATTTCAAACTCATTAATAAAATGAATCTACAAAATTGCTTTATCTGCTACTATAGAAAGGATGCAACAACACCCTGGAATTCTGTCTGCTACCACGGACAAGGATTCTACAACACCCTGTGTTTCTACCTGCTACCATAGACAAGGATTCTACAACACCCTGGGTTTCTGCCTGCGACCACAGACAAGGATGCTACAACACCCTTTGCAGACTTGTAGTCTTCCCTAGCGCCACCCTGCCACCCTAAACTGATATTTATCAATCTGATATTCACTTCTTGGACTCTGTCATTTGCAATCACAAAGGCAATTAATTTCTTAAGTATTCTGTCAATAAATACCCTTAGGTTTTCTGCGGGTGCATCTCTTCCCCATTTGGATGCACCTCTTCATAGTTGTGGACACACCTCTTCACCATTGCAAATCCCCACAGTAGGAATTCTGATCTGGTTAGCACAAACTAATAACCTGGATTTCATAGTAAGTTCGTATAGAGTCTCTGGGTTATACACTTGGCTATTCTAATAGGAGAAATCATTTTTTAGCATTAGATCTCTTAAACACATCAATCAACAGTGGAGAAAAAACCAAATTTAAATTTTTTTTACGATTTCTTTCTTATCCCTGTGGTTAAATCACCTACATGTTGAATGAGAGAAATAGATTACAATTGTTGATCTAAGCCATGCTTTTATCTAGACTCTCGAAGTATGTGATCTCCACCTAATTCTGCTAGTCTCCATTTTGAATTTCTTTGTGCTAGTTCACCTAGCGAAATTATTTCTAGCAATTGATCAAAATCCTCCTTTAATATTCACCGTTGATCTTAGTCCCTGGTTGTTTGTGACCGTTGATATTCAAGACCACGGATTGCCTGATTATGACATTTATCAAAGTGTCTTTTTGCACTTGGATTTCTTCCTCAACCGTTCTGCACCGTTGATCTCCTGCAGGCTTCTTTGTAACCCTTGATCTTCTTGATCGCGAGATGCAGAATGCAGAACTGTGATATTTCCCATAGTATTTTACCGATTTTCTGCTTTCTGCTTTTCTACTTCTAGTTTCTGGACTTTCCTTTCTGCACTTCCTTTTCCGTACTACGGAATGCGGAAGTAAAAAAATCACTGGTTGTTTGTGACCGTTGATATTCAAGACCACGGATTTCCTGATTATGACATTTATCAAAGTGTCTTTCTGCACTTGGATTTCTTCCTCAACCATTCTGCACCATTGATATCCTACAAGCTTCTTTGTAACTCTTGATATTCTTGATCGCGAGATGCGGAATGTAGAACTGTGATATTTCCCATAGTCTTTTACCGATTATCCACTTTCTGCTTTTCTACTTCCACTTTCTAGACTTTCCTTTCTGCACTTCCTTTTCCGTACTATGGAATGTGGAAGTAAAAAAATCAATGTTTCCAAATATGAGCTTATGCTTCTTTGGATTTTCAGACTTTCCTTTCTACATTTCCTTTTCTACACTACGAAATGAGGAAGTCAGAAACTCAACGTTTCCAAAAATGAGCTTATGCTTCTTATGCTTTCTGTACTTTCCTTTCCGCATTCCCTTTTCCACGCCGTAGAATGGAGAAGTTGGAAACTCAACGTTTCCAACAGAAATCCTATTCTCTTCTGCTTTCTAGAATTTTCATTTTGCACTTTCCTTTCACTACAAAAGGCGGAAGTTGAACACTCAACTTTTCCTTGAATTCAAGCATTTTATTTCTACTTTTCACACTTTCCCTTCCACACTACGGAGGGAGGAATTTAGAAACTCATCTTTTTGATGACTTTGACCATTTGATTTTCACAGTTCCACACCCGCACTTTCCTTTCCGCACTGTGGAAGGTGGAATTCAGAAGCTCAATTTTTCCATGACTTCGACCATTTGATTTCCATGAATCTGCTGTCCACTTTTTGCTTTTCGCTTTCCATATGAGCCATTGATCTATTTCAGAACACTTCTCAGCCGTATGATCTACGTACACTTGCAAAACTCTTCTCTACCTTAGATCTTCCATGGATCTAATCGCGACCCTTGATCTATACTCTTCTATGGAGCTTCACCTTTTCAGTTTATCTTTTATGGAACTGATATTTAATCGTCAGATCTCATGCGGGATGCTTCTTGATCATTGATTTCAAAACAAATGCGAATCTCACCATGACTTTTTGGATCTGCACTATTTCATTGCGGAAATTCTCTACGATTGTTTCTAACAATTTTGTCTATGCCATATCATCATTTATGAATATGCTATCACTGCCTTTTTCTTTCACTGAGCTTATCCTTCCATCATATCTACTGGTTATATTTTCGTCGTCTTTGAACACCTTTAACATCAATGACAACTGCATTCTCAACAATATCCCCCTTTGACATTGACGGGAATATCTAAACATTCTCCCCTTTTAGAAACAATGACAAAGGATAACATGTTATGCTATTTAGGGTTTTCAGCCCTCCTTCATTTTGACAGCTCCCCCTATCATCATATATCCCCCTGAGATTTCTCTTCTTATACTAAAATTTTTATAAGGGAATAACTGCCATATTCTGTCGCTCAAAAGGTTCCTTAGGTAGTGGCTTGGTGAAAATGTTAGCAACCTGATCTTTTGTGTCAACATATTCTAATTTGACAACTTTCTGAGATACCCGTTCTCTTAGAAAGTGATACTTGATTGGTATGTGTTTTGTTTTGGAGTGCATGATGGGTTTTTTTGACATATTAATAGCACTGGTATTGTCACGACTTATTATTATTGGATGCTCATATTTAACAAGTATATCTTCTAGTGTTTGTTTCATACAAATAACCTGAGTGCAACAAGATGCAACAACAATGTATTCAACCTAGGATGTAGAGAGTGAAATGGAGGATTGTTTCTTACTTGACCATGGTACCAATCAATTCCCTAAAAATAATGCTACTCCACTAGTTCTTTTTTATCATCAACGCTTCTTGCCCAATTTGCATCAATAAATGCTTTTAAAGTGAAATCTTGACTCTTTGGGTACCATAATCCATACTCCACAGTGCCTTTTAAATACTTAAAATTATTTTTGCTGTAGTTACATGCATTTCTTTAGGGTTGGACTGGAACCTAGCAACCAAACCTATAGCTTGCATCACATATGGTCTTGTCACTACAACAAAAACCCATGATTAGCATCTCTTTTAGCTTCCTTTTTAGCGTCCACTATCACTTTTAGTGTATTTTTCATCATTTTTAGACAAAGTGGACACTTTTTCATGGGATGGCGCTTTTAATGGCGTTATTTGCATCCATTTTTAAAAGTTGGGGCTATTTTGGACGCTAATTAGCATCCCAATTAGCGTCCCAATTAGTATCCCAATTAGCGTCCATTTTTAAAAGTTGATGCTATTTTGGACACTAATTAGCATCCCATTTAACATCCCAATTAGCATCCCAATTAGCATCACAATTATCATCCCAATTAGTATCCAAGTTAACGTCCCAATTAGCGTCCAAGAAAACATCCCATATAACGCCAAGAATAGCCTCCAAAAAAACGTCTTGAATAACATAGCACCATATATTAATCCAGGGTTAGCGACAGGAATTGTGCCATGAATTTCGACAGGAAAAACATCCAACATAACGCCAAGTATAGAGCCAATAATTTCACCTAGAAAACATCTATCATAGTGCTAGGTATAGATCCAGGTATAGCACCTAGAATAATGCCAGAAATTTCAAAAGGAACTGTGCTAGGAATTGCACTAGGTTTAGAGCTAGGAATTGTGTTTAGAAAACGTACGACATAATGTCAGATATATCAATTTAAATGTCAGTGATCATGATTCATGTGATAGTACTTTTGGATCTTGATTTATCATAGTGGCACGTAAATGATTGTAATCATGGCATGTAAAGGTGCCCTGCATGTTGACTATAACAAACATCATCTTTTCTCCATGCATGTGCTCCCTAACTGTTGTGTAAGTGCCAACATTACCTAGCCTTAATCACTATCTTTCTCTAATTTTATCACATTAGCATGCACATGTTAAAAATACACTATTTTCACTGATCAAGCTCCCATATTTGAAGGGGATTTGCACGTGAATTGCTGACATAAAACCACCAACTATAAGGTGCCCGTTTTGCAAGTGTATGATTCAACCTAACGCAAAATCTACTACAAGAACTACACCTTGAAGTGCCAGAGATCCACTAGAGCAACCAGGCCCTGCATATTACTTATTAGACATATACTACAAGAATTACACCATGTATTTGATTGACTTACCCTATTGATTGCACTGTAAAATATTGTGTAACCAGACCAATCTTTGAGGAAAACTTGCGGTAGAGATATTTAATACTGTCTTTCTCTGTGATTCAAATGAGAAAAAGTAATCTCAAGGTGTCTTCAAATTGCATATTAAACTCTTTCTTATCATTGGTTGGACATTTGCTGTCAACGGATCTACTAGACACCCATTCCTCTAGAACTATGCTATTGGGAGTGGGGAGCAGGGAGCGGGAGCAGAGCAAAAAGTGAAATTTTCAAAAGCTCCCATTTTGGGAGCGTTTTTTGTATAGTATATATTTTAATATATTTTGATGGATTTATATCGAAAAAACATGTAGGATGTTGAATTATCTATAGATTGCATGGATTAAACCATGTAACATCAATCATCTAGTAATTACAATAATAGCTTTTCCATCCTTCATATTGCCTTTCCAAAGCTCTGGCCAAACCATCTTGATAATTCAACACACTACCAAATTCTGTGATAAGCTCTTCTGTAGAACCAAATCTCTACCCCAAATAGGGTTTGAATCTAAAAAGTGGACCTCATGGATCTGAACTACCTATCTATTGCTTTAGGGACCACAATTATCATCAAATCATTCCCAACATTGCTTCATTGATGTCTCAACCAAGCATTCCAGAAATGGTGATTGAAATCATCCTGAATTTACCTTGATTTGATAAACAAGCCAACAACATGAGCTGTCAATTAAGATGATGTTACCACTCATTATGTCCTTGCTGTCATCATTCTTTGTATGCCAGTGCCTCATGTACTGAAGATAAACCAATCAAATGTATACATCAATTCCTGTATGTCATGCTAGGCTTGCATAACAATGGTAACATTATATTTGTTGTAATGTCTCTTCATGTTTTCTGTTAGAGGTCTGTTACTGTCTCCTTACTGTTGTATTTACTATGCATATAGACTATGTATTTGGATCAACTTCATCGGAACATTCAAGAGAAACCTCCTTGTAAGATATGGTACCTCATTAGCAAATACACATTGGGGAAAAATTTGAACACCTCATTAGCAAATACACATTGGGGAAAAATTTGTGTTAACAGGTCCATAGTTGGAGAAGATTTAATTCTACTCACACTAGATGCTATGAAAGATAGAAAATAATGTGCCCATATTATTGAAGAGATTGTTCACCATTCAGAAAAATAAATCACCAAATATATTTTACTCAAAATCACTCTCACAAACTCATAAATGTAGATTCCTGTAGAAAACTTAGATTTATGTGTTTTAGTCTTGAACCACATGAAAAATCAAGTGGCAATTGTTCGTGAGAAGTCATTTGATTAGTCCCTTAACTTCCACTGTAACTAATTCCTAACTGATGTTCAAACCTAGCATGCATACCTTTCAAAGACTAATCACCTTACCTAAAAGTAGGACAACCAGTTAACTAGTGCTCTGCTTTCTTAAATGAGGCTACAACTACTATTGTAACTAAGCCTTAAATGTATGTTCAGTTAACTAAAGGTGTGTAGCTCTGAGACTAAATTAGGAGTGTGCCCTCTCTTTCTTTGCATAGCATTGTTTGGGTGGGCCAACCATCATTACAACATTAAAACTATAGGATCGATCCCCATTATCAATCAAATTTATAAGGCTCAAAATCATTTCATAATTTTTTTTTACTCATGTTTATTAAGATTTTAACAATTGGTAATTAAAACCAATTCATAATAAATTCAATGACGATAAGTAGGTTCTGATTTGATGAAGAACTAAATAAGATTATATGTTTTTGTATAAGATAGAAGTAAAAGATATAATACTTTAAGGACTATAAAGTCATAGAATAAAAAAGGAAAAAAAATGTGTTACTTTAAATTATTTATATATCAAAGTATTTATGAATGGTAAAGACATATTTGACTTCAATTTCTCAAATATCAATATAAATATTTT
>LPNX010970663.1:43308-163646 GCA_001517045.1 Pseudotsuga menziesii
AATCAAGTCTGCATGATGATTTAATGTATGGACTTGGGTACATGTGAACCTTGGCTTAGAGATGTTTCTCTTCTTTGATTGATTTGATAATGAGTTGTTGATAGTAGACATTGGATGAGGTCTCTTCTTGGCATTTTGATGGATTCCATAACATGTTGTTAATAGCTAACATCTTGATGAGCTCTCTCCTTTTTAACAATGTTGGCATGCTTGGAATATTGTTTGCTTAGCATTGATGCAATTATTTAACACTTTGTGCATTTTATTGAGTGGGAAGCCATCAACTTAGGGTCTCCCTAAGTTTTAAAGTGTTGATAATTATGCCTTGATGACATGAATGCCCATGGTTTGTACTTTTCTATGTTTGGCATTACTCAGTTAAGATCACCCTGAATGTTTCCAACAAGATTATTGATATACTTAAGTCTCCTAGCTAAAATGACTTAACATATATGAGTACATTTCATACATATTCCTTCAAACCACATTATGTTTAACATCCCTTTATGGAGAAGTAGCCTTGTGCACACTTAATAAGGGTTATTTGGGTGTATCCATCCTTGGTTGAACTCTATTTAACCACATGGAGGATTAATACTAGACCAACCTATCTCTTTGGAGTGGTATCACACTTGGAAGATGATGATTGCAAAATAACCTTTGGTTTTCCATGGACCACCCTCTCTTATAGCACATATTTTGATGCATTCACACATGTTTTTCTTGAAATTTTGGCAGATGTTTCTAGGGTGCATTCTTCTTGTTCTCATGATTTGAATACCTTATTTCTAGGGTGCATTCTTCTTGTGCTTATGTTTCTAGGGTGCATTCCATCGTTCATTTCTATACCTTATTTGTTAAAAAAAAATCTTTCTTGAATCAAGTAATCCGAGAAACCACTCAGCTAGCACTGTAGTTGCACGCCAGATTACTAAACCACGTGATAAAACTGTCACCATAGTCACATGAAGTTTTGAAGGGTTTCTCACTTTATGGTCAAGTGTGGGTTTCCATGAAAAACAAAGGGAAAAGAAAAACTAACCCCATATATTTAAAAGGAAGTAGGAATTTAAAAACCAATAACGATGTCGATTATCAGTGAATGATTTGTTTGCATAAGCACCTAAAAAATATATAAAAACGAGGACCACTCAAGGCATATGTGAAAATAAGTTTGGATCACGTTTATATTTAGATCCTACACAGATGCAAATATTTTAGTATTTGTTCGCGCATTCTTTTATTTATTTCAGTTGAATCTCCAGAATGAAGGGGAAGAAAGGCTCAGATACCTTATATTTTTCTAGAATGCCGCTCAAAAGGCCACAGCTCGTCTTTCTAGAGTCTGCGAGTATGCCAGAGAGAAATCGAGGCCTTTAAAACAAGGGATTTATGCCATGGATGGAGTTGTTAAGATTTTTGTCATGCCTGTCTACCAGAAGGTCGAGGGAAAGCCTTTCGAGATTCTGCAATTCGCAGAAAAAAAGTTGGGTAATGTGATCGATCAGCTTGACAGTTGTGTGCCCCGAACTCTGAAATCAAGGACTTGTGAAATTTATCGTGGGGAAAAAAGGGCACCAGAAGTTTCCAGGTCCTTCGTAACCAATGTTGGACAAGTTGGAGTAGTGGAAAACACCAAGGAAATAGAAAAGACTTTGTATTCCAAATATGAACCCTCTACCAAGAACTTGTATAAAAAGTATGAACCTGTTGCAGAGAAATGGTGCATGTTGGCTTGGTACAAGATTTGTGGGTTTCCTTTTGTTCTCCAACTTGTAGAGGAGCTTATTCTACCCAGTGTTTATTGTGTTGAGAAGCATAATTATGGGGTTCAGTATTTGTCTGAGGCGTAGTACCAAGTAGCGGCTTGCCTCCCTATTGTACATGTAGAGAAGATTGAAAGCACAATCTACAGGGAATTGGAAAGGAAGGAAGGAAAGCAGATCGAAATAAATCTTGAAATTGAATATAAAGGAGATACTTCTGAATCTCACTGATACAGTTATGTTTGATTTGCAGTGCTTACTACTGTGAAGCCAAATTTTGAGGGATGTATTTGGAACTGAAGCTTATAGGTGTTGTAATTTCTTTTGGTAATTTCTAACTATTCTATTGTTCATTGGCCAGTGATGCCTGCGAATATTGTACAATGTGGGTGGTTTAATACTATACGTTCTAAATGTTGCAAATTTCTTCTAAAAAATATTATTTTATTTCTTATTGATTGTTTCCACCCCTTACATCACTCTTTCTGTAGGGATCATCAAGGTTCCAAAGTTTTTTACCTGCAAAGGGATATTTTCCTCTCATCTACTGCCACTTTTAGGTGAGTTTTCATATTCATCCATTATTTTTTCCATCAAAATTCCGATACAATTCGTGGCTTGTGTTTTCCTGGGTACGGGTTTATTCATTATTCTCGTAAATATAGATTTGTCAAGTTTTCTATGAGTGCTTGTGATATTTTCTCGACTCACTACTTTTTCAGCCAGGGTTTGAGCGATCTTCCCAAGCCCTCTTTCTTCTATGGTTATTTTTTATGTATAGATATTAAATCTCTATGTTTAAATCAGGGTTTCTACAATTTTTGGTCAGATGTTTTCCTGGGTAAGGGTTTATTCATTTTTCTTGTAAATATATATTTGTCAAGTTTTATGTGCCTGGATCCCGTCCTAACTGCCTCAGTATTGGCCTCATTGACCTTCCTTAAGGACTAGTACCTGCTCTGAGCACCGTACCAAAATAGACCTGAGAGTATCGACTCGACTATTGGTAGTTGAGACTCATTCATTAATCAATGGGTTTAACCAACCTAACCTTCCATGGGCGGAGAGTTGGAATTTGATGGGAATTTTCCCGTTTGTGAACATTTTTCCCGTCAAATAGGGGTAAAACTTGGGCAAAGCCATTTTGTTAAATGTTTAAAATCTTTGGAAGAACATTAAAACGACGGTTTAATTTTTCATAAAAACTTCATTATGCCTATATAAAGTGTTGGAATCCAAAAGGTTCAAGTCCAGGTCATCAGTATCCACCTAGAAAGCTTGCACGGTGGCACCATCCACGTGAAGTTTGCAATATTAAATGCCCATTACAATTTTCCATGGCCCAACCCATCTGTTAATGGATTATGGTAGTGAATGCCATTGAATGTCGCTATGTGAACAGTGAATTCAACATTTTGGTATTTGGTGTATCTCCCATGGTATTTTTTGGGATAGGAGACAGGCGATGATCAGAAGGAACTTAAAGTGGAGTTTTTCGGCCCGGATGAATATTGGACGAATGCATTGACAGTGGGAAATGGTCATTTGGGAGGCATGGTGTGGGGTGGAGTCCAGTCCAATTTATTGCAGCTCAATGGTACATTTTATTGCTATTTATATCACTTTTGTTTTTCAGATTTCTCATTTGAAATTGCATATGAATGATTACTCTGTTTTTCCATTCTCCCAGTCATGGATTACTGTTGTTTCTTCCCCCCAAATGCAAAAGAAATAGGTGAAATTGAAATCAAAACCATTGGTAGGTGTCATTGGTGGTTTGTGTCATAAATTACTGTTGTTTATTCCCTACCAAAAATAAGACAAATACAGATGAAATTGAAATCAAAACCATTGTTGGGTGTTATTTGTGGTTTGTGTCATAGATTACTGTTGTCTCTTTCCTCCCAAAAACTAGGAAAAAACAGATAACATTGAAATCAAAACCATTGGTGGGTGTCATCGGTGGCTTGTGGATCAATGAAAGTTGATATCACACTCACCATCGTTTGAATCTCTCTAAAGACATGCTTGTATTGCGTTTATGCCAGTGCTAGTAAAAGAGATTTGGATTGGGTATTGGAAGTTTGGGGCGAATTTGTCTAAAACCGAGACATGCTTTTATTTGTGTTTGTGCCAGTTCCAATGAAATGTATTGGGTCTTGGCATAAGTTTGGGGTGACTTTGCTTGAAACATCAAACAACTTCTTAGCTGAAAGAAGCTTGAGGAGTTGAATGTTGCAAACTGGGTTTTCTTATTAGCACTATTTTTCAGAATGGAAGTTAGAAATATCAAGAAAAAAACATTGGTAGACACCTAAGGAAATATAAGCTAGATAGAGTCAACCATTGTTTAAACAACCAACAAAATAGACTTAGAACTTGCAACCAGTTTTGAAGATAAAATCTCACATCTACTAGCTTGACTGTAATTTGTCTTCAGAAATGTTGATAGTATCAGTAAAGCCATTGCTGAAAGCAATTCCCTTGGGAATGACAAATCAAGGTCTGAATGCATTTATCTAACAAGGTACAATTCTCAATAATTTGGCCTTATCCAAAGTTAGAATTGATTAATCAAAAGAAGTATTGGAGTGATTAATGAAAAGAAAGATTGGAATTTCTTTAAGAGTTTTTTCAAAATTATTTTTAGATAATTTAATTCTTGTAGAGTTGTTTGTTTAATTTGCAAGTGGGGAAACTTGAACCTTGGTGGATTCCTTCACCACATGGAATCCCCCTGTGACTTCATTTAGTTTTTGAATTGGATTTCTATATCTGGATCAAATTTTCTGATAAAGTAGTCTTGTCTTACTCAAACATGTCTACATTGCATTGAAAATGACAATGATTTTCAAACAATCCTTTAGACAAACTCTGAACATACTGTACATTTGCTTCATTTTCCAAGTATGGAATTCATAACTGCTGCTAGTATAGGTTGGCATAGTTCATTCTTTATTACCTTCTCTTGCAATGGCTTTTCTTTTAAGATTTTCCCACTATAGGATTTTTCCAGTCATCTATACAAGTCGCCTGGTACTTGCTTTAATATTGAAATTCATATCAACCTACCTAGTTGTTATAGCTCAAAATGACACATCTCTGCCTGTGACCACTTTCCCATGATTCCGTCGCATGTTGACACTTCCATGACGACACTTCATGAAAGTCACTGAAAAAACACCTATATTGGAGGACCCATATCTTGAGTTTTGTAACTCCATTTGATCTCATCTCTACGTCGTTGGAAAGATATTTTAGTTAGCTAAAACTTTCCAGAAGACACAAAAGTCTGAAAATGCCTAGAAATACCTTAAAAATGCATTTTTGTGTATTCACGACTCTCCTTAAGGCAAAGTCGCGAATCATACACGAGTCTCGTGTTTTACAAGTCGCGAATGGATATATTCGCGGGTTGCTCTACTGAACACTTGCAAATCATTCGTGGGTTGTCCTCCTTCATAGTCGCGAATATGTCTCTTAACATTAAAACATAAAAACACGCCTTTTGAGTTGGTTTGGGTAGTTATGCAACTGACTCTTTCAGTTGTAACCACTTTGTCTTCGCCCCTAACTCTTCTTTAGCATATAAATAGAGATAGGGAGGTCCATGAGAAGGGAATTGGAATTTATGCATTGTTATGATGGAGGAATCGGGACTCTCTTTGCCCACACTTTTTCCCTGGAGGTCTTCCCCTTGTGTTGCAGAGCTTGGAGGCTGAGTTCTTTGGAGAAGAGAAGCAGCAGAACCAGATCAAGGTTTCGTGAGGTGCCAAACCTGAAGAGAAGGTATAATTGTACTTGTTTTCATGATTAATAAAGATGTGATGTCCTTCTTCTTCCCAAATCATTGTTCAATGTGTGATTGAATCTCTGTTTCTGATCATATGATGATGTTATTCAGATCATTAGTTCATGTTTATTTGATTATCATTGTCTTATATGTGGTCATAATGGTTTGAGGAAGGTATAACTTGTTTTGCATGTCTCTTGGAGCGAGAGGAGCAAGAAGAGGATTGAAGAGAAAGCTTGGACCAGCCTTCAGTTAGTTAGGTGTGGAGCTTTCTTATCTCTGAAACTTGCTTATATATGCTTGCTGAACATTGTGCATCTCTCTTTCAACCCCAGTACGTTGATGGCCTCTTAAACCCTAGCCATAGGATACTTTCCTTTACAACAGAACTGGAGACTATGCTGGGGATAGCCTTGTCTATTTGGGGTTTTTCTCTTGATTTCTTTCAGCCTGTTGCATTGTTTCAGGTCCTTCTTGCCACTTAGGAACACCTTATCAGTCTGATTACACACTTCCCTTGCCTTCTTTAGGTAGTTTTTTGACCTTTTTGGGATTTTTCTACCTAATCGCGAGTTGTTCTTCTGAACAGTCGTGAATACTAGTTTGCATTCATGGGTTGTTTCATTGAACAATCGCGAGTCATTCGCGAGTTGCCTTTATAGACAGTCGCGAATACTCCTGGAAGTAGGAATTTTTTGAGTTAAGGTTTGCTTGTTCCTTTCTTGGTATAATTCCTGTTTTCTGAGAAGACTTTCTTGATGAATGTTGTAGCTTGTCTGAAGACCTTTGGTGATCACACTTCCTGCTTTTTCAAAAGCCTTTGAGTCTCTTTTGCTTAGATTATTTTTGCTTGCCTGCTGAAGTGAAGGGCATGTTTGGGTTGTTGGTTCAAGTGTCTCTGTCCAGATCAGTGATCATCTTAGGCTATGTTTTTCCAGTCTGTCTTCTGACAGTGACTGGTTATCACTTGCCTTTAATAAGTCTACAGTGGTTTTACCATTGTATACACCCAATCTAGGGTTCCTAGCCTTCCTTTATTGGTTGTCTGTTGGTTTTGTCAGCCTGTTTGCTTCAGTTTGTTGCTTTTATATGGTTTATTAGATCCAAGTTTACTCAAAGTATAGGTGCATGGTAGGTATTTTAAGGTCTTCTGTATGTGCATGACTCTAGGGAGTTAGTGTCATCCTTTTTGGTTGTTCTTTATCTAGGTGGTAAGCCCTTTTATTGCATTAGGATTTGTCCTTTGCTCTTTCCCCCATCTCCTTTGCTTGGTTTGAGTTTTGGCCTATGTTTATGATCAGCCTCTGTTAGTGATATTTGTGTTTGATTTCAGAAGCTTGTTGGTGTTGCTTTCCTTCTTCTTTTGTTGGTTAACTTCACCACACCAAAGTAGTTGACTTGTCTTTTATGCAAGCCTTCCTTCCAAGTAGGGTTTATACTGACTTTAGGACATTCTAGAGTTTGTTTGGTGGTAGTGTAGCAAAGTTCCTTTTGCTTTGTTCTTATTATCTGCATACTTTTGTTTGTAGGTAGTTTTCTTTTGCATTTATAAAAGAAAATTAAAAAAGAACCCATACTTGTTTTGCTCCCCCCCCCCCCCACCTCCTTCTTTGGCTTGACCTTGTTGGACAAGGTACTGAGCAGCCTTTGTTTGTAGGTTTAGATTGATACTTGGGACTTGTCGACCTTTGTTTATGTCAGTCTTATTGCTCAGTCTCTTCATTCCAAAGTAGTTGGCTTGTCTATCTTTGTGAGTTTTCCTTTCAAGAGAGGTTTATATTCAACTTTAGGGAGACCTAGGGTTTGTTTTTGGGGTGTAGAGTAGTTGTCTATTTGCTTTGCTTTCAATACTTGCTTGCATTAGTTGATAGGCTTATTTTTATTTTGCATTTATAAAATGAAAAGAGAAAAACACATGTTTGATTTATATGCATGTAGATTAGTTTTTTAGTCTAGATTGCATGGCATATCATTGTTTTTGAAAAAATTAAAAATATAAAAAGAAGTTGTTCTTTTGTGGCTTTCAAGTTTTATATTTGAAAAATAAAGAGAATAGTTTTTGCTTTTTGCAGTTCATTTCTCTTTGCTTAGTCATTTTGTTTCAACTTTTGAGTCAAAACACCATATAAGTTTCATGCCATTTACCCTCTGACTAAAAACAACCCTTAAAATAAACGATATAATTTTAAATTTTATTAGTAAGTTTTATTTTATAGGGTCATACACCAACTAGCTTAGGCTAGACTTGTGGGATAGGGAGTTTAAACTCCCCACAAGTGTTAATTTCAGACGTAGTTGGCCAATCACTAGGTAAATCCTTTTCTACATTGATTGTATCTCGGAAGCTCCTCTCAAACAGGAGTTAAGCACTAGGCCGCGTGGAGGCTTGGACAGAGGAGATAATCCTCTGAATCCTTGTCAAAACGTAACTCAAGACTTTTATGCATCCGGGGATTTTGTCCTAGACAGAGTTTCGGGCTCAGCTACCCTGCCCATGCATACAAGTTCGGCTGACGACTGTCCCCCCAGACTGTCAATATAGTTAAGGTAGCCTTTAGTCTCTTGACATCTACAGTTCATACACAGGTACACCGGAAGGTTATTTCTGGTTGACCTTGGACGGACTTCGAAGGTAACCCCGGTAGAAAGTGTGGGAGGGCAGTGGGTGATTCCTCTGCTTGTGCCTAAGAACATCTATAGGGACGCCAAGTAACTGTCTATCAGCTTTCTTCTGGAAAGTATATCTTATACATGTTTGTCTGTTTGGATTTAGGAATTTTTTAGTGAGTGCTGTGTGGTTTGTCTGTACTTAGTGTGCCTTTAGGTGTGTGCTTTCCAATTTTGGTTGTCTATCAACCTCATACTTTGTCTCCTAGTTTGAAACTATGGCTGACACCCCTTTGAACACCAACCAAGAGATCCCCATGATGGGAACTCCGTGCACTATTCCTCTCACGGGGAATGTTGGTGTTCCCTTAATGGCCACCTTGAATCTTCCTGGATTCACCCTAGGGCTACCGGTGTGGTTGTTTTCCACTCCAAATATCCTGAATGCTCCTGATGCTTCTCAAGTAAGCTCCTTATATCAAGGGCATCAAAACACTACTTCCCCTTCACCTGTAGTTGATTCTCCTCCTCCTTCTACCTCATGCGGTGAAAGTACTGATACTAGTAACCGACAGTCTAAAAGGAGTAAAAGAAAGAGGAATAGGAAGGGCACATAAGAAAGGGGGCACCCGTTCAACCTCTGCAAGTCAAGTTGAACCTCACCACCCAGCCTTCGTTGTTCAAGCTGGGGGCACCCATCCAACCTCTGTAGGTCATGTTGGATCTAAGCACTCAACCTCTGCAAGTCAAGTTGATCTTCACCATCTAGCATCTGTTGATCATGATGGTAGGATCCTTCCAACCTTTCCAGGTCATGTCGGATCTAGTATTTCAGCCTCTGTTGTTCACGCTGAAGGCACCCGTTCAACCTTTGGTTTTCAAGTTGAACCTCCACATTTAACCTATACAAGTCAAGTTGATCTTCACCATCTAGCATCTGTTGATCATGATGGTAGGATCCTTCCAACCTTTCCAGGTCATGTCGGATCCAGTCTCTCAGCCTCTGTTGTTTATGCTGAAGACACTCGTTCAACCTCTGGTTTTCAAGTTGAACCTCCCCATCCAACCTCTGGTTTTCAAGTTGAACCTCCCCATCCAACCTTTTTTGTTCAAGTTGGATCCATCCACCTAGCCTCTATTGTTCTCGCTGGGGGCACACACTCAACTGCTGCAAAGCATGTTGATCCTAACCATTCAGCCTCTGCTGTTCATGTTGATGGTGCCCGTCCAACCTCTGCAAGTCATGTTGGACCCAGTCTCTCGGCCTCTACAAGTCATGCTGGGGGCAGTCTCTCAGCCTTTGTGGTTCATGCTGAAGATAATCTGTCAGCCACTGCGAGTCATGTTGACACTGTTGAAAGAACTACCCGTTCAAAGCATAAGCCCAAGTTTCCTTGTAAGCTTTGTGAGGGAGACCACCTTACTTATAAATGCCCTTCTATCGCGGAGGTACGAAGAGTTTGGATTCATGGTCATCCCGTTTTTGAACATTCTGAAGTCTCTCAACAACCAGCCTCTCTTAGTGAGGTTGGACCCAGTCACCCAGCCTCTGTAGTTCATGCCAGGGGAAAACTCTCATCCTCTGTAGGTCATGTTGAGAGAAAACAGTCATCCACTGCTAGTCATGTTGACACAGTTGATAAAAATGGTTGTTTGAAGCATCATCTTAAGTTCCCTTGTATGCTATGCAAGGGTGATCATCTTACTCATCTATTCCCTGCTATCGCAGAGGTGCGAAGAGTGTGGTCCAAGACTCAAGAATTTCCTTCTCCTGAACACCCTATAGTTTCTTAACAACCTACTCAGCTTTTGGTTGATCAAGTGGTTGAACCAATCTCAGATTTGGTTGATCCCACTCTTCTTTCGGAGAGTGATCCTGTTGTGATTGAACCAATGTCATCTTTGGTCAATCCCACTCTCCCTTCGGAGAGTGACTTTCACGAAGCGGTTGAATCGATTCCGGTATCGATCAATCCCACTCTTCCTTTGGAGAGTGAAGTGTCTACTAGTCACATTTTCTTCACTGTCAGTTCAGAACTTACTGAACAAGGGGGCACTGAACTCGCTTCGGATCAACCCCTACCAAGCCCTCGGATTGCTTTCTTTGATTGGGATAGCCTAGTTGAGCCACGCCTTCCTTCTAATGCACCTTTCTAGATAAAGGTCAAAGTTGAACCATATACGATTGCTCGTTGTATTGTTGATGAAGGAGCCTCAGTTAGTATTTTTTCTACTCATGCTTGGCGAGGCATGGGATCTCCCAGCCTTGTGTCGACTGCTAGTCAGTTACTGGTGTTTGATAGAAGAACTTGTATAGCCTTGGGAATTCTTGCTCAAACACCTGTTACTTTGGGTGGGAAGACCGTCTTAGTTGACTTCATGGTGATAGAAGACCCCTTGGACTTCAATATGCTCCTTGGACGTGATTATGTCTATGCCATGCAAGCTGTGGTGTCAACATTCTTTTGTGTGATGTACTTTAATCATGGTGAAGAAATTGTCACTATTGATCAGTTGGATTTTCTTGATCCTTCTCCTAACCCAACTAGAGACCAGGTCTTCCCTTTATTGATTCCCAGTGTTTCTATAGACACTACCCCGCCACAGGTGAACTATGTGGCCTCTTGTCCTTTGCGTTCAATTGCTACTGAGAAGCAGCCTTTGTTTTCATGCTTACCTTCTCGGGACTTGGTCCCAGAAGTTGATCGGGTGAGTCATCCTATACAGACTGTAGAGCATGCTCTCTACTCTGTCAATCCATTTGAAATTTTAGACATGTGTCCTATCTCGGATGATCTCCTTCCTTTGGATGAAGTCGTCCTAGAGTCTTTGATATAGTCTGACCTTCTCTTGGATGTTGGTTCAGTTGTGACTAAGTCTAACCCTGATTTGCCTAGTAGGCCTGACTTTTCTTCTTATGTTGGTCTTGTTGAGTTTTTTGACTCTTCTTTTGAACCGCAAATCAGTGATCCTGCTGAGTTTGATTTTTCTTATGAATTTTTTGACTCCTTGGATATTGAGTTTGTTCTTACAGACTCTATATCCCTTGTTGATGTTTGCTGTCCTTCTGAGGTTGATCTTATTGATTATAAACCCTTGAGCCTTGGTTCTATAGAATCTTCTTCGGTTGATTCTGCCTTGACTTTACCTTTTGTAGAAGATAGCAAAGTCACATGTGTTTCTGCCAAAGTGACCCGCATCAGATCATTTCTTCTGAATATGATTATGATGGTGTTGTTTCTTGGAGACAGGATTTGTAGTTGGATTCACAACCGTTTACTGGCCTCACCTTGTTGTTCAAGTCATAATTGCATTTGCATGTGCCCTGCTCGCGCTTTTGAGCCTGATGCCGGCTTCCACGCTTTTAGCTCGTTGTATAAGCCTTCATCTTTGTTCTCATTATCGCCTAGCCTTGTATCATTTTGCCTTTGCAACTTGACACCCTTTACCTTGAGGAAACGTTCCCCGAGTGTCCTTATCTTGCTCGCTTTCCTTGCATTATGCATAGGTCTATTCCTTGCGCTTGGAACTAGTTTCACCTGCCTATGACACTCGTCTCCTCGCAGTTAGAGCATTCTTTTTGCTCTCCTTCGAGCTCGTTAAAAACAGTAAGGAGGCCGTGAGTTGACTTTTCTGGACTCGTTAAAACTTCACGGGAAAGATTTTGAGTTTCTTTAGGCCCAAGATAGACTTAACTGCCGAGTAAACTTGTTCATTCAGGCTCATTAAGAATATGTGAATGGGCATCCACATTGGTAGTAGGTTATCTCTTTCTCGGACCATGTGGAATAATACGAGAAAGGATCACTCTCCTTTCTTTGGAATTGAGAAGAGTATTCTCAGGCATAGGTTTATCTCTTTTCCGAACCTGAGGGACTAAACTTACAGAAAAGGAACCCCCGGTATGAGCTTAGTTTTCTCTTTTTCGTGCTCTGGACCAAAACATGAAAAAGATTTCGAGCGTACTTTATGTCTTTGTCATGCTCGTTAAACCCTAAAGAACAAAGCATCGAGTTTATTGTTGTAAGCCCCATTTATCATAATCAAATGGATCTTTCTGAGTGATCTTGTCTTCCTTCACACTCGTAAAACTCAGGCTATATGCTGCTTTTGAAGGAGCGTTGGGTAGGTGGTAATTTAACCTTTTTCGTACCTTCCTGACTAATTATGAAAAAGGTGCACCTTTTCTTCTTCGGAAGTTAAGAGAGTTCTTCTTTGGTTTGTTTTATACTTTTTCGGCCTCAGGAGACTAAATTGTACGAAAAAGGACACCCCCTGGAGTCTTCTTTGGAGTTTTCAGACTCTCTAAACTATGAAAACACCGTCGAGCATGTACTAGTTCGGGCTCGTAAAATCCACGAATTAGTGCTTTATCAAGCATTCTTCTTTCTTTTCTTTGAGCTTGTCAAAAAATGAAGATGGTCCCGAGTTTGCTTTCTTGGACTCGTTAAACCTTTACAAGAAAGAAGGGAAAGGGAAGGTTATTCCATATTTTTGTTACATCATGGCAACAAGTCTTGTTTCCTTGAACAAAGCACCAGTTTTGAGTCTATCAACAGTTGGGTCTTAGCATTTTGACCTTATCCTGATTCAAAGTTTCTTACTCCTCCAGTTGGTCTTTTTTCCAATTATATGGAGAATATGTCAATGTCTCCTACATTGTAGATTTGTTTCGTCGGTCCTATTTTGTGTCAAAAGCTGCCTAAGTCAATTTTGTGTCGTGCTCACTGTTCAAGGATTAAACCTTTGTCGGCCATTCTGCAGTTGCCTTGACCTTTTGTGTTGGCCATTTCCCTGGTATCAGTTCATTGCATCATGTCTTCAGTGTTCCTTGTCGTGAAATTCAGTACCAATTCTAGATCCACTTAGTCTTTGACTTACCTCGTGTTGGATGATGAAGGATGCCTTAATGCCTTCCTTCCAATGGATATCTTCCTATCGACTGCAACACATCTTGCTCTCGGGACAAGTTTTAGAGTTTTATGACAGTACCTTGGGGATTGTTGTCATCAATGGCAATTTCCCTCGCTATTGGGTAGTGGGAATACCTTAATGTCTCCTACTCGATGGATTATTCAAGTGTTTGACTTCAACTCCTTGTACTCACACTTGTTAGAATGTACTAGGTACCTTGGGGATCATTTTCATTAATGGTGGTTTCCCTCGCGTTTGTTAACGGTTTTCATTATTGACCGGTAATCAAACAACTTCCTCCATGTTCGACTTCAACTCCTGTATTCGCATGGTTAGGATTCGTACCTTTTTTGGGCGGTTTGGATTGAAGACCTTGGGCTGACAGTAGCATTTTCATCTTTTGCTATTTCCCAAGTTGCGCAAGACCTTGTTATACTTTATATGACATTTTGCTGAGACATAGATCCACCTTGTATTTTTGTGGCTATGATCGATTGTCGAGTATGGATCCACCTTGTTCATTTGTGGCCATGACTCCTTTAGATTTGATATGGCGCCTTTTTGCATATTGAGCGACCATTATAGTTTCATCAGTTATACATATGTTGGATCCGCCTGTATCTTTCTGGCGATGTTTTGTATATGGATGTGTATGTTCCAGAGATCAGTTTTTTTGACATTTATCTCTCTTAGAGGTACCTTCACTCGAGCCTTTCGATCTTGGATTCTCTGCTCTCTCCATACTCAGCTGTTTCCTTTATAATGTATTTCGGCTATCATCTTCCCCTCTAACCTCACACATTAGGGGGCATCTGTTATAGCTCAAAATGACACATCTCTTCCTGTGAACACTTTCCCATGATTTCGTCGCATGTCGACACTTCCATGACGACACTTCATGAAAGTCACTGAAAAAACACCTATCTTGGAGGACCCATATCTTGAGTTCTATAACTCTGTTTGACCTCATCTCTACCCCGTTGGAAAGATATTCCAGTTAGATAAAACTTTCTAGAAGACATCAAAGTCTGAAAATGCCCAGAAATACCTTAAAAATGCATTTTTTTGTGTATTCACGACTCTCCTTAAGGCAAAGTCGCAAATCATACGCGAGTCTCGTGTTTTACAAGTCACGAATGGATATATTCGCGGGTTTCTCTACTGAACACTCACGAATAATTCACGGGTTGTCCTCCTTCATAGTCGCGAATATGTCTCTTAACATTAAAACATAAAAACACACCTTTTTAGTTGGTTTGGGTAGTTATGCAACTAACTCCTTCAGTTGTAACCACTTTGTCTTCGCCCCTAACTCTTCTTTAGCATATAAATAGAGATAGGGAGGTCCATGAGAAGGGACTTGGAATTTATGCATTGTTATGCTGGAGGAATCGGGACTCTCTTTGCCCACACCTTTGCCCTGGAGGTCTTCCCCTTGTGTTGCAGAGCTTAGAGGCTGAGTTCTTTGGAGAAGAGAAGCAGCAAAACCAGATCAAGGTTTCATGAGGTGCCAAACCTGAAGAGAAGGTATACTTGTACTTGTTTTCAGGATTAATAAAGATGTGATATCCTTCTTCTTCCCAAATCATTGTTCAATGTGTGATTGAATCTCTGTTTCTGATCATATGATGATGTTATTCAGATCATTAGTTCATGTTTATTTGATTATCATTGTCTTATATGTGGTCATAATGGTTTGAGGAAGGTATAACTTGTTTTGCAGGTCTCTTGGAGCGAGAGGAGCAAGAAGAGGATTGAAGAGAAAGCTTGGACCAGCCTTCAGTTAGTCAGGTGTGGAGCTTTCTTATCTCTGAAACATGCTTATATATGCTTGCTGAACATTGTGCATCTCTCTTTCAACCCCAGTACGTTGATGGCCTCTTAAACCCTAGCCATAGGATACTTTCCTTTACGACACTAGTACAAAAGTTTTTAGGGTAAAGAGGATAACTTAAAAACCTGATCTCATCACGTTTTTCATATTTACTACTTGAAACCCATTTGAAGCAAGGTATTATATGTGTGCCTTAGTGATTGTATATTTGTAATTTATATTTTATTCAGAAAAAAAACACTATTTGTTATTCGAAGATGGTATGGAAGTTACATGCAACATGTGCATATTGCATTTGTAGAATTAATGGATATTTCATTTCTTCCCTTATAAAAAAATCTTCGATCCTGCTCTTTTTTAAATCAACCCACCCCATTGGAAAGGTTCTACAATATATTTTTTTCTTTCTTCTTTTTAATCTCAATCCACCCACTCAACCCACTTTATTGGAAAAGGTTCTTCCACAATCCTCTTTTTTTTTTAATTTCTTCCACATTAAATTTCTTCCACAGGAAATAGCTGAATACTGGACGAATGCATCTTGCTCTTGAGGTTTGTGAAATTGGTAGGCATTGTTGAAGTTCTTTATCCCAAACAAACAATCTGATGCAATTACACATTATAGGAGGTATGTATAGTGAAAGGATGTCTTTCCTTGCCATACTATAGTTACCAGCCAATACCAAGTGTTCACTCTTTCACCAACTAGTGATTCACTTATTCTTTGTAACTGGTTATCATTTTTGTGAAGATTCCAACTCTGAGATAAATTATATCAGACCTTATTTTTCCAAATATTATTGTGGTGAATGTCTTTTAAATATGCAATACTTTCATTATATATATGGTGGATCTTTCTCTTGAGGTTTGTGAAATTGGTAAACATTGTTGAAGTTCTTTATCCCAGTTTGAAGTAAATACACATTATATGAGGCCTGTATAGTGAATGGGTGTTTTTCCTTGCCATACTATAGTTACCAGCCAATACCCAATGCTCACTCTTTCACCAACCAGTGATCCATGTTTTCTCTGTAAGTGGTTATCATTTTTGTAAAGGTTCTAGCTCTGAAATAAGTTATATCAGGATTTATTTTGCCAAATATTATTATGGTGAATGTATTTTAAATCTACAGTACTTTCAGTATATACATGGAGGATATTACTCTTGATAATTGGTAAGAATTGTTGGAGTTCTTTATTTCAGAAAAACAGTCTGAAGAAAATACACATTATAGGGTGTTTGTACATTGAAAGGGTGTTTTTCCTCCTCGTACTATAGTTACCAGCCAATACCAAGTGTTCACTCTTTCACCAACTAGTGATCTGTGTATTCTCTATAAGCAGTTATCATTTTTGTGAAGATTCCAACTGTGAGATAAATTATATCATACCTTATTTTGCTAAATATTATTGTGGTGAATGGCTTTTAAATATGCAGTACTTTCATTATATATATGATGGGTCTTCTCTTGAGGTTTGTGAAATTGGTAAACATTGTTGAAGTTATTTATCCCAGTTTGAAACAAATACACATTATAGGAGGTCTGTAGAGTTTGAAGTGTGTTTTTCGATATATTTTTATCTCATAACTTGGGAATGCTATCCACAATTTCTCGATCAAGGAACTTGTACCTATGAAAGGTCTCCAAATGCTCTGGGCTGCTGGTATATCTGAATTTTTTTGAGTCTCCATCCTCAAAACATATTTGGTTTTGATTTTCTTTGTCACCTTAGTAAGGGAATGACATTATTTTCCTACATCCCACTCCAGATAAACTAGACTAGAACCTTTCTTTTCGTATTCTGAATCCAAACAGGGATGTAGAAAAGAAAGTGTCAATACATGTTAAAGATAGTGCACAGTTACAAGCTCATGGCCGCAAGTTATGAGATAGAAATATATCGAAAAACACCCTTTCACTTGATAGACCTCCTATAATGTGTATTTGAGAAGTCACGATACATGTTGCCATGAATTCTCCTTTTACAGTGATGATAAAATTGTATGGAACACACATGACAATATACCTTGAGAGAGAAAACATTAATGTCCTTGGTCTTGTCAATCCTATGGGTAAAAGGGTTTGTTTCCCCACCTTTATTGTACACCTTGCTCTTATGGGTATGGGGGTTTCCTTGCCACCTTGTTTTGACGCTTAGTAGACTTATGGTCCTTTTGGTCCTAGCACTCTTGTTGTATGTGGTACCATGAGAACCTTTGGTATGATGACTTAACCTTATTTTTTTATTTTATATGACCACTTGACTGTTAGTACCCTATCCTAAGTCAACTTAACATTATTTTATGTTATGTTTGGTAACAACCCTAAAGGATAGGGGTTTGTGGATTAACCTTTCTAGAAGGCTTGTTAAGATTATAAATTCAAGTCTTGAATTTCATTTTAGAGAGTGTGTTCACAAGAGAAATTTGAAGACATGATGTTTCACCTGTCTAGGGTTTGCTGCTGCTAATAGATTGACATCTAGGGTTTTGTTTCTATCTCTGAGCTTCCACCACCTCTCCTCTCAACCTACTAGTGTTTTCATCTTCCTGTTCAAGTCGTTGTTGTTATGAATAAGTCATGTCAATCTTCTCATCTTGTTAAGGGTTTCCTTGACGTGTGTTGATCTTCCTTGAGATGGGCATAATCTTTTGTAGGATGCTAATTCTGATAGAAGCCCTTCTTGGGGAGGCCATGAATAATAGATGCCTTTCTGTTAAGGGTTGTGACTAATAGAATCCCATTAGAGTTGGGACGTGATTGATCTAAACCCATTAGATTTGAACTGTGATTGAGTTGCTAGTTGGGCCATGACTGTGTGGAACCCTTCTTGAGCTGGGTCATGACTAGGTAAAACCATTCTTGGGTATGTCGTGACTGTTTGAACTTACCTTAACTGAACCATAGAATGTTGATGCTTTCTCTAACAGGTCATAACTATTGATGACTTTTTTGAGCCCTCTTGGACATGTCGTGACTTTTTTTGACTTCTTAGATTGGGTCGTGATCATTGTTGCTTGCCCAGACTTAGGATGTGACCCTTCTGCTATTTGTTAGAGCAAATCATGACCCTTGGGACTTGGGGTTGTTCAAACTTGATCTATGACTCTTGGATGGAACCTGTGATGGCCTGTAACCGTTTTGTGTGCTCATTGAACTTGTTTTGTGACCTCTATGAGGTGTTTGGACAAGGCTATGATTCTTGTGGGTTGTTAGGACTCTGAATTGACCTTGTTGGGTTTCTAATATCTTAGCTGTGACTTGTGTTAATATTCTTAAACTGGTTGTGATCCTGCTAATGCCTAACTGTGTTTGGGGCTGGGTATCACTATTAGGATTTTCACACTTGGTGACTGAGTCATATTGACTACTACTGTATGTGCCTAACCTTATTCCTGACCTTTTCTCTCTCAATGTATGTCAACTGTTTCATTGTTGATCTTGTCCTTTTAGTGACAAGATATGATCCTAAAAGTATCTGAGTATAAGGCTGATTCAAACTAGATATGAACCGGCATTGTTATTTATTAGTTGTCGATCATTAGTTTGTTTTTTGTACTATATTATTGTTTATGTTCTGTACATTGCATTTGATGAAGTGTATCTCAAGGACCAACTTTAACACAGTGACCATTGGAGTGTTAAAGTTAAAAGAGATTAAAGTTATGTTTTCTAAATTTATCTTGCCTTGCTACATTTGTACCAATTTTGGGGCTGAGTATCACTACTGGGGTTTTCACACTTGGTGACTGATTCATATTGACTGCTACTGTATGTGGGGTTGAGTATCACTGATGTGGTTTTCAAACTTGGTGACTGAGCCATATTGACTACTACCCCATATTGATCTACCCCATTTAGATCAATTTTCCGTTGAGCAATATGTAATTTTTAAAATTTCTGGTTGTTGAACATCTGCTAGATTATAAATTGTTTTTCTTGGATTCGAGATTTAGAATTCATAGTTTAAGGACATATATAATGTAATGTGTCTACGATTGCAGAGAATGACAGGGTTGTAGCATAGAGTAATATTGAAAGTACTTCAGATCCGTCCCATTTGCATTATATTTACTGAACACTTTGAAGTGGGCGACCAATAAATCGTTTGAGTAGCTGGGCTGATAATAGTCAGCAACTTAGAGAAATGTGTGGCACTACGATAGAATTAGGAATTGAGGATAATTTTGTTTTTTAGTTATAGAGGGCTCAACTAGTTGATGACAAAAAATCAGATTAGGGCCATGATACCGCCAGATCACAGGAAAAAGGTGATGCTACTGCCTCACAAGCTGCAGATGTTGGTACTGTAATGATAGAAACTTTACAATCATAGGATAATGATATATAGAGAATCAAGGAATGTAATCAATCCCATGTTGAATATAATACAATCTATCATCTTTTGTCGACCATTAGATACTCAAAGTTGTGTATTAATATTTTTTACCATTATAGAGGACTCTGTAAGTTAGGTTCACAAATTCTTAAAGGGTTCTAGCTCAATGGAAGAGTGCCTGCCTTACAAGCAGGAGGTTGGTGGTTCAATTTTTCCATGCCCTAATGATACTATAATATCGGTTAAAAACAACTAAATTAGTAAGAAAAAAAATAAGAGATAGGTTTCCAAACAAAATGACCAAGAATTGTATATAAAATTACTGAAAATGACTAAATTATTGACCAAAACATGAGAGGTGCGAAACTAGGAATTAAAAAGGATGCAACACGTGGCGCTAATGATGAATCCAAACATGACATTGATATGGTAGAAAAATAAGACGTTACTTTGGATGCAAAATATGGCACTACATAGGAAGAAAAATATGGTGCAACAATAGAAGAAATATTTGGCGTCATTTTGGTAGTAAAACATGATGCAAAAAAGGAATAAAAAATTGATGCAAATTTGGAAGCGAAAATTGGCACATATTTGGAAGTAAAACATGGTGTGCAAAATGGGATACTAAAGTGGTAGAAAAAATGGATGCAATATTGAATGCTAACATGGTGCTATTAAGGATGCAATTATGGCACTAACGAGGGTGTCATTTAAGAAGCAAAAGCAGACACTCACTAGGAAGCAAAATATAACGTTATCTAGGAAGCAAACGTCGACGTTGTTTAGGAAGCAAAGTTGGACACTATTCTGGAAGCAAACCTCGAGATTGTTTAGGAAGCAAAGTTGGATGCTATTTTGGAAGAAAAAAATGAGACACTATTTTGGATGCCATTTAGGAAGCAAAAAAGGTGTTTTTTGAGACACTTTAAAATTTTTCCATGACGTGTCCCATTTAGCGGCTAGTTTTACCACTCAATGTAAAAAAAAATTACACTAAAAAGGGATGCTAAATGGGATGCTAATTCCAGGATTTGTTGTAGTGTGTACCTGTCACATATAACAAGATACCTATCATGGATCTATACATAGTGTGATCTACTTCCAGAGACTCATCGTCCTTACTTAGTTTGCCACCTGTGATCATAGGAGTACTAATAGGTTTGGAGTATCCATCTTAGATATCTTAAGCATGTCTTTGATATACTTAGTTTGAGAGATAAATATTCCTTTGTCTGTTTGATAGACTTGCAATCCCAAGAAAATTTTTAGTTCCCCCAACATTGACATTTTGAATTCCTTCTTCATTTCAGAGGAAAAATCTACACATAATGTTTGTAAATTGCTTCCAAAAATGATGTCATCTACATAAACAACAACAAAGATCATAAAGTTCATATTTGATTTTAAAGTAGATATTGTTGTCAGTCACACCTCTTTTAAAACCTTGTTGTTTTAGGTAACTGTCTAGCCTTGAAAACCATGCCCTTGGGGATTGTTTGAGACCATAGAGTTCCTTTTTTCAGTTTGCATACATAGTCTTTGTTTTCTAATAATAGAAACCCTTCAGGTTGCTCAATATAAACCTCTTCTTCTACCTTTCCATTCAAAAAAATATACTTAACATCCATTTGATATACCTTAAAGTTTTTATGGCATGAGAATGCTAGAAACATTCTGATTGCTTCAATTCTTGCCACAGGAGCATAAGTTTCTTAGAAATCAATCCCTTCTACCTGAGCATACCCTTTACATACTAGTTTATCCCTATTCCTTATTATTTGACCATCCTGATTAATTTTTTTCTTGAAAAACAATTTGGTCCCTATAACATTCTTATCTTTAGGTCTTGGGACAACTTCCCAGGTCTCGTTTTTTTCAATATGATATAATTCTTCATTCATGGATTTCACCCATTCATTGTTCTTACTTGCCTCTGAAAAAATTCTTAGGTTCAACTATTGAGAGTAGGGTTTGTTCATTAAAAGTTAGTTGTATCCTTGTACTCACTCCAACATTTTTATCACCTATGATCTGTGTTTCTGGATGATTCTTTTGTATCCTTATAGATGGTGTTTTTGTATCAGGCATTAGGGAGTATTCTTCAAATTCATGTGTAACTTACCTTTTTATTTCTTCTTCTTCATTATGAGTACTTTGGTCCTCTTGAAACTCATCCTTTTCATTATTTGTATCTTCAGCGTTGTCATTACTTCTTTCACTTCTTGGCCTTACATCATCTACTCTTACATCTACACTTTCTACAATTTTGTGTAACCTTTTCTTGTAACATCTATATGCCTTCTTGGTTAATGAATATCCTAGAAATATTCCTTCATCAATCCTAGAGTCAAACTTGCCAAGGTCATCCTTGTTCCTCTCAATGTAACACCTATTTCCAAATACTTTGAAATATTTGACCGAGGTTGGTCTTCCATACCATAGTCCATAATGGGTCTTGTCCTTATTCACTCTAAGTTGTCCTCTGTTAATTATGTAGACAGCTGTGTATACTGCCTCTCTCCAATATGTATCTGATAATTTTGCTTCATTGAGCATTGTTTTGTCATCTTTTTGAACGGTTCTATTTTTTCTTTCAACAACACTGTTTTAGTGAGGAGTTCTTGTTGCTCAGAATTGTCTCTTAATTCCACGTCTCACAAAACTCATTGAACTCATTTGAAGTAAACTCTCCCCCATTGTCTTCCCTAAGAGATTTGATTTTCATATGTCTCATTTTCAACCATTTCCTTGAAAACTTTAACTTTTCAAAAGCTTCTAATTTTTCCTTGAGAAATGTTACCCAATTCATTCTTGTGTAATCATTAATGAGAAACATGAAATAATAATCTCCTTGCAGGATTTTAGTTCTTGTTGGTCCACAGAGATCCATGTGCACTATTTCAAGGGGATGTAAGGTTATATGCTCCTTTGTTTTAAAACCAGTTCTAGTTTGTTTCCCATGTTGACAATGTTTACACACCGTGTTTAGTATTTTTATAATTTTAGGCACGTCTCATACAAATTTATTCTTACTTATTTTGACAATATTGTCCATGTTTAAATATCCCATCCTTCTATTCCATAGCCAACTTTCATCAACCATACTTAAGTAACAATGATTTTCATTTTCTAGGACGTATACATTGTTTGAGTTCCTTGTAGAAATTCCAACAACTCTTCTCGAGTCCTTTTTACTGATCTCACATTTCTCTGAGTAAAAAAAAAAGATGTGCCCTTAATCACATGTTTGGTTGAAACTGAGGAAATTAGTCTTGAGATTCTCTACTAGTAATGCATTTTCTTCTTTGATCTTGTTATTAACAACAACTGTTCCTTTTCCTATTATCTTGGAGAATAAATTGTATCCAAAAGTAAATTTACCTTTATTATATTTTTATGTTATGAATTTTTTTGGGTCACCGGTCTTATGTTTTGAACACCCACTGTCCAAGTGCCATTGTTTTTTCTTTTATGTTGCACATAGGAAAATCATGGAACTTTATTTTTCTTCCTTTTCCCTCCATTGTTTTTTTTTGTTTTGCATCCTCAGAATTATTGCAACAGTCCCTTTTGTAGGAGTCATTAGTTTACAATCTCTTTCCATATGTCCATGGTTATTTCATTTGTAACATTCTATGCCAAATTTTTCAAGAAGTGTAAAGTGATTATGATTTCCTTTTAGTTTATTATTTGGTATATTTTTCTTGTATTCAGGAAACTTCCTATTAGCTCTGCAATTTAAGGATTTATGACCAAAGTTATTACAGAAGTAACAGTGACCTAAAAAGATCTGAATGTTTCTATTCGGTCTCTTAGGCACCATATTATTTATGTGTTTATATTGAGAGTTTGGGGTAGTTCTATTGTTCTCTTCTTTTTTCACTAGACTCATTACTGATTCAACATGATTTTTTTATTTTCTCCTTGATTAGTGCGAGAGAAACATTCAAGTTTCTTTTCGTTGTTAAACCCTAATCCAAATCTATCACCAAATGTTCTTTGGCTATTCAATATGTCATCTAGAATCCTTGAGTTACTTTCAAACTTTGATTTGATAGATCCTTCATAAATATTTTTCTTGAATTGCATGATCTCTTCTTCAAGTTTCTCAGATTCTTGTATTCTTCTTTTGAGTTGTAGGTTTATATCTTCCTCAATCCTTTTTGCATCTATCAGTTGAGCTTCCAACTCACTAATGATATGATTTTCTTGCTTGTTCTTTTTCCTACATTTCTCAAGTTCTTCAAGAGCGCTAACAAGTTTAACTCTTAAGTCTACTTTTTTTTTATCAGTAAGTAGGAGAATTCTATTATAGTACAAAAAGATGGTACAAAAGGATGAGTTACAAGAAGTCCTGTAAAACGACCCCTGTCTGAACCAAGACATGATTGATAGGGCCTACCTTGCCGATCTTAACTAAACCATGCAGAAAAAGAAAAAGGATTTAAACAGTTACAAAAATGAAACTAATTACACTGTGGGAGCCTCAAGGACTAGTTCCCACCAACTTCCAAAAAAATTCCACAACTGAAACTAACAGGGACTTAAAATAGAGGTTGCAATCAACCTGTTGACTTCCAAGGAAACCAGAGAAGTCTTCGGATGGACTGGAAAAGAACCTCAGATATTAACATAGCAGGCCGCACCATAGAAACCCATCAGACCAAAATTGACAAATATCAGATCAACAAAAAAGAAAAAGGGCCATCACCAGGGGACCTAGACTTAACTTCTAGCCTCTCGGTTAGGGCCCTAGCAATGATCCTCGTGTTGAGCTGAAACAGAGCTTACAGGAGATTTGGCCAGGGTATTCACAGGGGTGGTGGCATCGATTCTTGGGCTAACTAGCATGTCCTGAGCAATCTACTCCAGGAGACGAAAACCCACAACACTCTCCTATGGCCCATGGCGTATGATTTCTAGGGCATCACAGATCCCTTGGGAAGTCTAAATATTCTACTGGATGTCCTAGGCCAACAAGATGCGAGCAGTCCAGAAGGGGTTGGGCAGCAAAGGTCACCCCATCAGGGCCTCAAACTCCCGAAGGAGGTCAATTTCCAGAATGGAAATAAAATCCTCAATAGCTATTGGCATTTCTGCCATATATTGGTCACCCCAACTGAAGGGTTCCGCTGTAGGATCGTTTCCCCTTGATGGAATAGAATCATGCATAGAACTAGGGGAAGCCTCATTGTGGCTTTGACCCCTGTTATTGCCTCTCACCCGATTACGGGCCTTCTAGTAGCGTGGCATGGTGATTGCACACATATGAATTATTAGAAACAAGAGGAACAGGATCGACACCTTGCTTGGGTCCTTACGTTCCGCAGAATCTAAATTTATAGAGCATTTATCCTCCGAGACCTCCCATCCATATACATTCTCCATAACTCTACGCATGCTTCTAGCCTTGATCGCCATAATTTTCTACCCTTCCCCCCATTCCATCAGATCTCTCATTGTGTGCGAGTGATTCGCCACCTTTTGCTTCACAGGGGGCCAAACAATACGGGCATCCGCCATATTTCCCATTCTTCCCACCTTAAAAGTAATCTATGTACACTTGATCTTACATGCTCGTACTCTCCTCCACTCTTCCCATGCATCGGTTTGTAGAGAGTCTCTACCCATGGATATAAAGCCAAGCCCGATACCTACTGTCATCCTAACCTTTCGTTGCCCCCACATGTTCTGTAGCGATGCCGCGTGTTTAGGCATGCATCCATCCAGCCCCACCTGGTGATCGGGAATTTTCCTGACTTTTCGTGTTAGCCACCGTGATATTTTTGGGCTCACAATGTGGTGTCGGCACATCGTCCATCTGCCTTCCCATTAAATATTGATGCCATCTATCATTCGCATGCAGTGGAATGGTTTGAGTCAGGTAGTTGTACAGGTTACAACTTCCTTCCTTATTGTCCTCCGCCAACTTCAAGCAACGTTGCCAAATAGTCTGGGTATTTCCTTTGTCGTCGATTTCGTCTGCATGGAAAGATCTACTACTTTCCACTCCAGCGTTCGCAAGGGAATCTGCCACCTTGTTGCCCTCCCATTTGATGTGCGAAAACAGAATGGATTCCTGGCCTGCCATGGTTGTCCTGAGAGCGCTTAAACGACCCTCCCATCTCCAGTTCTTTGAGACTTGGGATGTTGAAGCACCCGATTGAAGCCAGCAGGATAAATTGATAATAATCTGAGAGTCCCCCTCCGCCACCAGAGGAGTTTTCCCTGTTTCCATCGCCCATTTCAAACCATTGATAAGGCCTTCAAGCTCGACCATGTTGTTAGTATTGCTTCCTATTGATCCCCAAAATAAAATGAGAATATCACCCTTTGAATTCCTTATTGCGCCCCCATAACCAGCGGGACCAGGATTACCCTTGGGCACTCCATCAACATTGAGTTTGAATGAGATAGATGGAGATCCTATCCAGGAGTTCGGACTAGAGACGGACGCTGGAACTGAAGGAGAAATCAAATTTCTGGGAGGTAATTCCCCAATCCCTAAATCATACAGGATAAATCACTCATTTTCTTCAGCTATAAATTCTTCCTGCATCCACTAGTGTAGAGTGATAGTTTCTTTCAGATGAGCTTCTATGGAATTCCAAATTTCCCCTTGTTTTCTTGATTTGTTTTCAAAGGTCTATCTATTGCGTGTTTTCCATATTTCCCATAATGTGAATCCAGGTAGAAGCTCCCACAGGCGGTTGACAATTTTATTTTTAAAACAGTTCATGGGCCATTCTGCTATTGCGACATGCGGTCGTCCTTTGTGATGATGGTTTCTTCTGAAAATTGCCACCCCTTTATCCCAGATTGAGTCTGATACTTTGCACTCATCCAACATATGGTTGATGGTTTCATTATTCTCCTTGCACATGTAGCATCTAGACGGTCCATACAATCCTCTGATTTGCAGGTTATCCTATGTTAGGATACATCATTTTATCACCAGCCATAAAAAAATAGAGACCTTTGGCCACCATCCTACTGTCCATATTTTCCCCCATTTGGCTTCAAGCTCCATGTTATGAGTCCTTGTTAGCAACCCTAAGGCTTCTTTGGGGTTGAAGTTACTTGAATTGTCATATCCCCATCTGAGCTTATCTGGATCCTCATTCTTGGTGATTCTTTTAGCATAGAGCTCCAATAGGAAATATTCGATGTCTTCCCCGGGTGCTTGGGCTTTCCACCCACTCCGATCCTTCCACGTCCTGAAAAGTTGGTCCTCGTTACGAGTATCCCATAAATCCACCACCTTTCCATCAGAATGATTCTATAGGAAAGTGCGGAGTAATGGGGACTCATCCCCATGTGAAATCACCGGTTCATGGTTCAAAGCTTCACTTGCAAATATAGCAGTTTGACCATTCCACACCTCCCAAAAACTGTGCTTTTGAACCAATCCTTTGTTTTCCTAGGAAATCTTCTAAATGCTTGAGCCTGGGAGGTTCTCTCCAAAGTGAACCAGGGATTTCTTGGGCCATTGGGGGGCTTATTTTAAATGCCACAGTTTTTCCCATGGCTCCTCCGCATAATTGACCCATCACCACCAAATTTTGGCGCTCATAACTTTATTATTGTCAAGAGGGTCTCGTAGTCCCAATCCCCCAATAGCCTTTGGAGTACATATGGTTTGCCAATCCACAAGAGGCCACTTTATGTTGCCTTTCGAGCCTCCCCATAGGAAGTTCCTCTAAATATTCCTGATTTGTTTTATGATAGATTTCAGGGCTACCAGCATTGACAAGAGGTAAATAGGCATTACCTGAAGAACCGATTTTACCAAGATGAATCTGCTCAGGAAATTGAGGGCTTTGTAAGTCCATAGATTGAGATTTTTTTTGATTTTGTCTACCAATTCCTTCCAAGATATTTGCTTGATAGTCGATTCTACCATCAATGCTCCCAGATACTTTGAGGGGAGGCTGCCTTCGGAGAACTCCAAGATTCTGAGTATGTTTCTCTTGGTAATTCACAGGGTGTTGAAGAAGTAAGTCTGATATTTTTCCTTGTTGATTTCAAGGCCGCTATCTTCTATAAATATATTCAGACATTCTTTAATTCCCCTAGCCTCATGAACCGATGAGGGGCCCATAAGCATATTATCATCCATTAATGGTTGATGGGTCTATGGGTCCATCCCAGCTGTTAGAGATAATCCCTGAATTCTGTTCATTGCTCTCCTACTTTTGAGCATCCTTCCTAGTCCTTCCTCCGCAATGATGAAGAGGAAGGGAGATAGGGGATCCCCCTATCTAATGCCTCGTGAAGCATTGAAGGGATTTGAGGGGTAGCCATTGACCAAGATTGAGAAGAATGCAAAGGAGACCATATTCATAACCTAGTTTGTCCACTCCTCCGCGAAGCCAAAAGCTTTTAGAATCCCTGCCAAGAACTGCCAATTCCATTTATCGTAAGATTTGGAAAGGTCCAGTTTTAGGAGCATACCTACAGCCTTTGAATATTTAAGAGAATGGATAGTTTCATGGACCATAATTATGCCGTCCAGAATTTTCCTTCCTTCTACAAACCCTGCTTGCTCTGGTGAGATGATGAAAGGGAGGAGGGGTTTGAGACAATTTTCAATTACCTTAGAAATGATTTTGTAGATGACATTACATAGGGAAATAGGCCTTAGTTTTCTAAGATCCTTTGTTCCGCTTTATTTAGGTATGAGAGTTAGGAATGTAGAGTTGAGAGCTCTGAGAATACTCTCTGATTTCCTGGAGTCCTCCACTAAGGCCCAAATTTATTCCTTTACCCAGTCCCAACAAGTGTGGAGTAAATTAGTGGTGAATCCATCCGGTCCTAGAGATTTATCTTTTTCCATTTGTTTAAAAGCAGTCTCGACTTCCATCATCTCAATGGCTTTTCCCAGAATTTGATTATGATCATCCATGATAAGCTTGGGAATATGGCTTAACACTTCTCTCTGGGCTTCGTCCCTATCTCTGTCTGGATCCTGCAGGAGCTTGGAAAAATAAGAGTTCAAGGTAGTTTCAATCTCTTCTTGAGTTTTGGCTATGCTCCCATCCTCCCTCTTAATTCTATCCATACGATTCCCCTATCTATGTTTAACGGCCACTTTGTGGAAAAAACTAGTATTACGTTCTCCTTCCTGGAGCCACTTAATTCTAGCCTTTTGGTTCCAGTAGACTTCCTCTTGTTGTTCTATATGACTAAATTCCTGTAGCAATAGTTTTTCCTGAATCCTCAATTCATCTGAGAATCCGCTAATCATCCCCTGAGAATGATTTAGCTTGATTTTGTTCTCTAAGGACTGTTTTTTTTGGAATATATTGCTGAATGACTCCTTATTCCATTTCTTGATGTGGCCTTTGAGGAGTTTAAGTTTTTGTTGGAATTGATACATTCGAGTGCCTCTTATTGGTGGGGAACTCTCCCACCATTCCTTTAGTTTCTCATGCAAGTCCGGATGGAGAACCCAGAATTTCTCAAATCTGAAGGGTCTGCGAGGGTTAACTTCGACATTTTCCCATTCCAAGCTGATGGGCCAGTGATCTGAACCTGCCACTGGCAGAACCACTATTTTTAGGTCACCCCCTTCCATCATGACTAATTCTGAGAGAATAAACCTGTCAAGTCTGCAGGCTATCCCTCTGTCTCCCGTTTGTTTATTGTTCCAAGTGAAAATGCCATTGGAAGTTCTGATATCTATCAAATTAAGGTCATTAATAATAGCATTAAAGTGATTGCTTGCAGATTTTAGGTTCCGTATACCAACTTTTTTTCCATCGAGATTCCTGATCAAATTGAAGTCACCCCCCAGGATCAAGGATTTTTCCTTGACTAAGGATTTGATGTCTGAGATCGACTCCAGAAATGCTAGCTTCTATTCAGCCCTTGGGGGACCATAAACTTTGGATATGACTCCTCTTATTCTAGTACCTATGATGTCGAAATCAGCCAAAAGAGGACAAGGAGTGGCTCGAAATCCTAATAAATGTACCTCACGAGGGTTCCATAGGATTCCCAATCCTCCTGTAGTCCCTCTTGCATCTAAAGCTACCGATTCACATCCCTTCCATACTTTTAGGGAGATACTTGATAGTTCTTCTCCCGAGCATTTTGTTTCTTGCAGAAAAACAGTCCCTGACTTATCTTTTTCGGTGGATTTTGAGAGCGCTCTTATAGCCTCTGATATTCTAGGTTGTAATCTGCATCAGAAATAGATTAACTAGAGGGTGAAAGGGCTGCATCTATTGTTGGATACTTCCCTGAAGCCACCAGTTGTTCTCCTATTGCTTTGATTCTTTGAACATTTCTTGGTCTTCCCCTCTTTTCTTTTTTTTGGTTTTTCTCACCATCGGTGACTTTGAGGGATTCCACTACAACCCCTAAGGAGCTTGAGTTTTTGGCTTTAATAATGGCTTTCTCCAGCAGGGAAACTTGCTAAGGGGGGTTCTGGGTTGGATTTTTGTCGGAGCATGCAGCTTCCAACCCATCTAGGTCTAGATCTCCTATTTCCATATCTTCTGAGACAAGTTCCATTGTCCCTGAGTCTTTCTTGGCTTCCTCTTGATGTCGCTGGATAAGAGGTTCCAGATTTTCTTTTAATTTTTCTTGTTTCTTTTTGGGGTTTTTCTCTGTCACATTCTCTGATTTCCTTTGTTATGTTCACTTTGTTGTTCTGCTTGGAGCTTTGCCTTCACCGCATCTACTTGCTTGTCGGCATTACAAATTTCCTGATCCTCTTGGAGGGTCTCATACCGATTCTAGATCTGCACTTTTTTATTTATTTCTGGTCCTAAAGTCTTCCTCGCTTGCCATTTCTTGTTTTGTATTTTTGTAAATCCCTCTGCATCCTAGTTGTCTTGGTCTTTCTTCCCCTCTGGTCTTTTATTTTGGGGGCAATCTTTGAATACATGGCCATTCTCATGGCATCTTCTACATCTGAAAGGGATCTGTTCATAATTTATGGCTTGAAACCATTCCTCATCTTTTCAAGTTAGCTCGAATCCATCAGGTAGATCTCTGGAAATATCAAGGTAGATACATATTCTGGCATATGATATGTATTTTATTTGTCTAGTTTTCTCTAAGACTTTGATAAAGTTTCCCAGTGTGTTCCCGATGTCCATTAATATTTCTTCCTTCCAATATTCCATTTGGAGGGAATACATTCTTATCCATACGGGAGCTATTGTCAGGTTTTATTTGTCAGGGTCGAATCTCTCTTTCCATGGCCTGAGAAAGAGGCCCGCCAAATTGTAGAAGTAGGGGCCATTCTTGAATATTTTTGTTTTGTCCTCTTCATTAAAGAATATAATTGTGAAGAACCCTTTGGCTCCCAGTTGGAGGTTGTAGTGCCCTTGGGGTTTCCACATTGTGTTGATCCACCAGACCAAGGTATTTTCTGTGGGCCAAGTCCCAACAAATTTTCCTATGAGAGCCCTCTCTTTCATGTATTGAATATCCTCCCTGACTCTTTCAGATTTGATCTGTAGTTTTGGCACCCCCTTGGATTTCGGGACACATTGTTGTGTCCTTATTATGCCATGATTATTTGTTTCTTCCTTTCTGATTCCACTGCAACCTTCCCATCTTTGGGAATTATAGAAGCATTGATTACTCCTTTCCCCTTTTCATTTTATTTTCCTAAGATAACAGAACCCTCCTCTACTGATTCATTCCTTCCACGATCCCTCTCCCCCCGAGGAGGAGCAGGAACCATCTTGAATGGTATTTCTGAAATGTCTCCGACCTATTCGATCACCAAAGATCCTTCCTCCTGCGTCCCCAATCCCCTGCCTACATTCAAGTTGCAGAGCTCCGATTCATCTTTTAGATTTTGACAATTCACCACTTCGTCCTTTTTTCAGGATTGCGATACTTGACTTAAGGAGAGTAAGGAATATAAACTCTTAAGTCTACGTGTCCTTCTTAATCTAATTCATTGTTTGAATCTTGAGAATCTAGACCCATGAATAGAATCTTAGTTTCCTCATTTTCACTTGTATTCACATCTTCACTATCTTCCATGGTGTAGACAATTTTCTTTTTCTCATATGACTTCTTCTTGTTTCTTGTTTTACCCTTTTTTTTTTAAATTTTGAGAGTTCTCTCTCATCATTATCATCTTGTTTAGGGTAATTATAGTTTGAAGCAAAATATCCAATTCTTCTACAGTTAAAAAATTTTAGGGGTAAGTTTCCTTTATATTTTCCAGTACCCTTCTCAAGCTTTTTAATAAAGATATCTTCTTCATCATATAGGTTTTCTAATTGATTTTTGGATGAGACTTTAAATGTTGCTTCTTTTCTTAATGATTCATTTAGTCTAGTTCTCATCTCATATGTAGTGAGAATTCCATGTAGTTCATCTACTGTCAATTTTTTAATATCATCTCGTTCTTCTAAGGTGGATACTTTTGAGTCATATTTCATTGGCAACGTTCTTAGTACCTTTCTCACAACTTCTTTGTCTT
This sequence comes from Pseudotsuga menziesii, assembly GCA_001517045.1. Taxonomy (NCBI): domain Eukaryota; kingdom Viridiplantae; phylum Streptophyta; class Pinopsida; order Pinales; family Pinaceae; genus Pseudotsuga; species Pseudotsuga menziesii. The sequence continues at coordinate 75,021 of LPNX010970663.1, forward strand.
TTAGTTTTCCTCCAAGACCTCTAATAGCATTGCCAACCTCTTCTACTCTTAGAAGGTATTCCCAAATATTCTCCTCTTCTCTCATTTTAAGGCTCTCAAACTTCCCTTTATATGTCTGAATCTTGGATTGTTTGACTTTAGATTCTCCTTCATAGATAATTTTTAATTTATCCCAAGCTTGCTTGAAAGTCTTACATTGCATGATTTTTGTAAATACAGAGTTTGTCAATCCACTCAAGATTTCATTTAGAGCTTTTCCATTTCCTTCATATTGTCCTAGTTCCACAATGTCTATAGATGTTTGGTCATCTATTTTATATTCCTTTATAGTTGCATCCCAAACCTTCCATCCAAGGGACATCAGATGACACCTCATTCTCACACTCCAGTAAGCATAATTATCTCCTGTGAACAATGGAGGTTTGTTGGTGGATAAACCTTCTTTTTAATCCACAGTGGTTTTTAATTAGGATCTACCTTCCAATGGTTAAATTGTGATGAACTTAACCTGCTTTGATTCCAATTGTTGGATTATTTTGTAATACTAAGAGGGGGTGGGCGTGAATCAATTTTCTATTTTCTCCTTTTTAAAATCACACAATAAAACAAAAAAGTCAATACAAATATTTTAATGTGAAAACCTCAAAGAGAAAACAACCAATTCAAACTCATTAATAAGATGAATCTACAAAATTGATTTATCTTTTGCTACAAAAAGGATGCAACAACGCCCTAGAATTCTTCCTGCTACCACAAACAAGGATTCTACAATACCTTGGGTTTTTTCCTACTACCACAGATAGGATGCTACAACACCTTGGGTTTCTTCCTGCTACCACATACAAGGATGCTACAACACCCTTTGCATACTTGTAGTCTGCCCTAGCGCCACCTTGCCACCCTGGGCTGATATTTATCAGTATGTTATTCACTTCGTGGACTTTGTCATTCATAATCACAGAGACAACTAATTTCTTCAACACTCTATCAATAAATACCCTCATGTTTTCTGCAGATGCCTCGCTTAACCATTTTGGATGCACATCTTCACCATTGCAAATACCCACAGCAAGAATTCTGATCTGGTTAGTACAAACTAATAACATGGATTTCACAGTAATTTGGTATATAGTATCTGGGTTATACACCTAGATATTCTAATAGGAGAAATCATTTTTAAGCATTGGATCTCTTAAACACCACAATCAATAGTGGAGAACAAACCAAACTTAAATTGTTTTTATGATTTGGATCCTATCTTGGTGGTTAACTCACCTTCATGTTGAACCAACGAAATAGCTTGCAGTTTTTTTATCTAAGCCATGCTTTCATCTGGACCATCAAAGTATGTGAGATCTAACTAATTCCACTAATCTCCATTTTGAATTTCTTCATGCTAGTTCACTTAGCAGAATTATTTTGAGTCGTTCATCAAAATCCTCCTTTAATCTCCATCATTGATCTTAGTCCTGGGTTTTTTGTGACCGTTGATGTTCAAGACTGCGTATTTCTTGATTATGGCATTTCTCAAAGTGTATTTCCACAATTAGCTTTCCACCTCAACCATACTGCACCATTGATCTCCTACAGGTTTCTTCATGACTGTTGATCTTCTTGATCGCGGGATGTGGAATGTAGAACTCTGAAATTGCCCAAATTATTTTAGCAATTTTATGTTTTCAGCTTTTATGCTTCCTCTATTCATACTTTCCTTTCTACAATTCCTCTTTCATACTACGGAATGCAAAAGTCAGAAAATCAATGTTTCCAAATATGAGCTTATGCCTCTTCCTCTTTCCATAATTTCCTTTCCGTACTGCAGAATGCGGAAGTCGGAAACCCAACGTTTCCAAAAATGATATTGTGCTTCTTCTACTTTTCGGACTTTCCTTTCTACATTTCCTTTTCCACACTATGGAATACAGAAGTCAAAAACTAAACATATCTAAAAGAGAGCCTATGCTCTTCCTCTTTCCGGACTTTTCATTTTGTAGTTTCCTTTTTGCACCGCAGAAGGCGGAATTCGGAAACTCAACTTTTCCATGACTTTGATCATTTGATTTCCTCTTTCCAAACTTTGCTTTTTGAATTGCAGAGGGTGGAAGTCAGAAACTCATCTTTTCCATGACTTCGACCATTTGATTTCCGTGGTTCCACACCCACACTTTCATTTCTGCACTATGGAAGGCAAAAGTTTGAAACTCAATTTTCCAACCATTTGATTTCCGCGGATCCGCTTTTTGCTTTTCTCTTTTTGCTTTCAATCTTAAACGTTGATCTATTTTGGAATTCTTCTCACTCGTTCGATATTTGTACACTTGTGGAACCCTTCTCAGCCTTATATCTTCTGCGGATCTAATCTCGATCGTCGATCTATACTCTTTTGCAGAACTTCACCTTTTTCGTTTATATTTTACATAAATGATCCTTAACTGTCGAATCTCATGTGGGATGCTTCCTGACCATTGATTTCAGAACAAATGCGAATCTCACCATGTCTTTGTAGATCTGCACTATTTCATTGTGGAAATTCTCTGTGACTATTTCTAACAGTTTTTTCTATGCAATAACATGATCTATGAAACTGTTATCACTGCCTTTGTCTTTCAATGAGCTTATCATAGCATCATATCTACTGGTTATCTTTTCGTCATTCGTGAACACCTTTGACATCAATGACAACTACATCTCAACATGTTGCATTATGTTTATGTTTGTTAATTGCTTTTCTTGGATTATGGGATTCTTTTGAAACACTTTTGTTGGATTCTGACATTTATCAAGGGTTATGTTGCATTACAAAATTTATGAATTCTCATATTGGATCACAACTTTCTTCAATCCTCATGTTTCATTATGGTTAAGTTCATTAATTTCATTTCTTGGATAATGAGACTGATTATAATATTTTGCAATGGTTGGGTTTAGTTATGCTTGCTGATGAAGTGTTATCTTGGATTACGATGTTCATTAAGGCTATTGTTGGATTGCGACATTCCTTCATGGTTATGTTGTATTATGATTATGTTTTTAAATATTTTTTGTTGCATTATGAGATTCATTTTAAGATTTTGCAAGGCTTGAGTTTAGTTATTTCATTGGAACATTTATCGAGGATTATGATGGATTACATCGTTTGTCCATTTCTTAGTGGTTTTGTCACATTGTCATGTTAATAAATGGTTATGTTGGGATGTGATGTTCATGAGGGCTTACGTTGGATTGTGACGTTATTCCATTTTTATGATTCAATATGGTTGTGTTGCTTAATGTAATTTGTTGCAACTCTACATAAATATTGAAGAAATTAGGCACGATAATTACTAGCATAGATCTATTTTAAACCCAGATCTATCAAGCACCGAGAGGGATCCGATTTCTTGAGGTGTATATTTTTTACCTTTGAATCCCTATAGATCAGGATTTAAAATGGATCTAGTTTAATTATTTTTTTATATTTTTATTTAAGTAATATGTAATTTATATTTTTCATCTTTTAGTTTTTAATATTTTTATTTATTTATGTCGGCTATAGCATAACGTGACTAAGGTGACAGGATCTCCCCCATACTGGGTTGAAGAGCACCTCGCTTCTCTCGGTGCAATCATAACATGATGTAACAATGCAAGATTATGGAAATTTGATAATGAACCTTGAAAATGTTGCATTGGAACATTACCATTTTTAATAAATATTAAATATGTAGCTCAAGGGTTTTATTAGATTGGAATAGTGCAATAGCTATTTAATTGTTATGTAATTAATATGAAATTTAATTATTTTATAATGCAATTGATATTCATATATGCAATGTTATTGAAACGTTTTATTAAATTTTAATATGCGTGTGTTCATTAATGGATTCTAGTATTGTTTTTTTAATTGTTTGTATAATGGTATTGTATCTAATTAAAATTATGTAGTATACATAATAATAATAAAAATAGTTTATTAAAAATACTATTATTTAATTGTTATGTAATTGATACGATATTTAATTAATTTATAATACCATATAAATCCATGTTCACCATGATGTTTACAATGTTGCTCAAATGTTTTATTAGACTGTAATGTTGGATTATTCCCCAATACTAAGAGGAGGGGGTGAATCAGTATTGTCTTTTTTCCTTTTTAAAATAACAAAACACACAATGAATCAAATTGGTTAAGACACAAATTTTATTGTGGAAACTTCAAAGAGAAAACCACCAATTCAAACTCATTAAAAAGATGAATCTACAAAATTTATTTATTTGCTGCTACAGAAAGGAGGCAACAACACCCTAGGTTTCTGCCTGCTACAACAGAAAAGGATGCTAAAACACCCTAGATTTCTACCTGCTACAACAGACAAGGATTCTACAACACCCTTTGTATACTTGTAGCTTTCCCTAGTGCCTCCTTGCCACCCTGGACTAAATTTTATCAACTTGTTATAGAAATGCATTCACTTTTGGACTCTGTCACTCACGATCACAGAGACAAAATATTTCCTTCAATCTTTTTGTCAATAAATAGCTTCATGCTTCCTGTGGACGCATATCTTCACAATTGCTCCATTTCATTGATCGTGCCTCTTCATCAATATTCCAATCATGACCTTCTGCATTCTCCATTTCCACAACCATCATGAGCCATTGATTTTATATCAGGACTTTTCATGACCATAGATATAAGATAGGATGCGGTATGCGAATTGTCGGACTGTGAAATTTCTCAAAACATATTTTTGCACTTAGATTTTTGCATCAACCATTCCGCACTATTGATCTCCTTCAAGATATTCATGACCATTGATCTCCCAGACTGCGGGTTGCGGAACTGTGACATTTTCCAAATTTTTTATGTGATTCTCCTTCTTCTGCTTTCTACCTTCCTCTTCCTCCTTCCACATTGTGCTAGCAGACTTCGAGTTGTGGAACTGTGACATTTCCCAAATTCTTTACGCCATTCTTCGTCTTTTGCTTTCTGCTTTCCACCTTCCGCATTCTGCTGGTAGACTTTGGGTTGCAGAACTATGACATTTGCCAAAGTATTTTCACGATTCTCCGCCTTCCGCAGTCCACTGGCGCACTTTGGGTTGCAAAAACCCATATTATTTTATACTTTGATTTATCATCTTCCGCATTCCGCATTCCACTTTCCTCCTTCCACTTTCCACATTCTGCTGGCAGACACCAGGTTGTGGAAACCCATATTATTTTATACTTTGATTTCATGTCTTCTGCATTCTGCTTTCCATTTTCTGCCTTCTACATTCCACTGGCAGATTTTGGGTTGTCGAAACTCATATTATTTTAGACTTTTATTTCTCCTCTTCTGCATTCTGCCTTCCGCTTTTCACCTTCTGCTTTCTGCTAGAGGATTTCGTGTTGCAGAAACCCATTATATTTTAGAATTTGATTTCTTGTCTTCTACATTCCAACTTCCACTTTCCACTGGCGGACTTTGGGTTGTGGAAACCCATATTATTTCATACTTTGATTTCTCATCTTCCGCATTCTGCTTTCCTCCTTCCACATTTCTTTTGAACCATTGATTCTCTTGCAGATTCACTCCTGACCGTTGATTTACGATCAAATGCATATTTTTGGATCACCCCTTTTATTTGTGCCAAAATCATTCCCCACCATAGATTTCCTTGTGGATTCAATCTTGGTCATCCAAGTTATTCTTGTCACTCAACCCTGTTACTAATTTTCCTTCGTCATTATTGAACTCCTTTGACATCAATGATAACTATATTCTCAATAATACCCCCCTTTGGCATTGATGAAAACATTTGAACATTCTTTCCCTTTGACAACACTGACAAAGGATAACCTGTATTGTTGTACCCATTTTGATATGGGATTTGTTGTCTTCTTGACAACTCCCCCTTTCATCATATCTCCCTCTAAGATTTCACTTCTTCTACTACAACTATTGTAAGGGGATCAATCCCAAATTCTGTCTAAGATGATCAAAGGATTCCTTGGGTAGTGGCTTGGTGAAAATGTCAGCAACCTGTTCTTTTGTATCAACATACTCTAGTTTAACAACCTTCTCGGACACTTGTTCTTTTAGGAAGTGATATTTTATTGGTACGTGTTTTGTCTTGGATTTCATGACAAGGTTTTTTGACATATTTATGGCACTGGTATTATCACAATTTATTATTATTGGGTTTTCATACATCACAAGTAAGTCTTCTAGTGTGTACTTCATCCAATTGACCTGGGTGCAACATGGCACAGTAGCAATATATTTCACCTCTGCTGTGGAGAGTGAAATGGAATATTTTGTTTTATTTAACCATGAAACCAAACAATTTCCTAAGAATAATGCTACTCCACTGGTACTTTTTCAATCATCAACACTTCCCGCCCAATCTGCATCAATAAATGCTTTTAGAGTAAAGTCTTGACTTTCTGGGTACCATAACCCATACTCTATAGTACCTTTCAAATATTTGAATTTTTTTTTTACTGCAGTTACATGCGTTTCTTTCGGGCTTGACTGGAACCTAGAAACCAAACCTACAACTTGCATCACATATGGTCTTGTAGCTGTCACATACAACATGATTCCTAACATGGATCTGTACATAGTATGATCAACTTCTAGAGACTCATCGTCCTTGCTTAATTTACAACCTGTGATCATAGGAGTACTAACAGGTTTGGAGTCTTCCATCTTAAATTTCTTAAGCAAGTATTTGATGTACTTAGTTTGATAGATAAAGATTCCTTTCTCTGTTTGGTAAACTTGTAACCCCAAGAAGAATGTTAGTTCACCCAATATTGAAATTTCGAATTCCTTCTTCATTTCAGAAGAAAAGTTTACATTTAGTATTTGTAAATTGCTTCCAAATATGATGTCATCTACATAAACAACAATAATGATCATATTTTCATCTTCTATTTTTAAGTAGAGATTACTTTCAGTGCACCCTCTCTTAAATCCTTGTTGTTTTAAATAATTGTCTAGCCTTGAAAACCATGCTCTTAGGGCTTGTTTGAGACCATAAAGTGCCTTTTTTAGTTTGCAAACATAGTCTCTTTTTTTTCTAATAATAGGAAACCTTCAGGTTTTTCAATATAAACCTCTTCTTCTATTTTTCCATTAAAAAATGCATACTTCACATCCATTAGATACACTTTAAATATTTTATGGCTTGGGAGTGCTAAAAACATTCTGATTGCTTCATGTCTTGTCACATGAGCATAAGTTTCTTCAAAGTCAATCCCCTCTACCCGCGCATACCCTTTACATACTAATCTTTCCTTGTTCCTTATCACTTGACCATCCTGATTGAATTTGTTCTTGAAAACCCATTTGGTCCCTATAACATTCTTATCTTTAGGTCTTGGGACAAGTTCCCAGGTCTCGTTTTTCTCTATCTGATCTAATTTTTCATTCATGGCTTTGACCCATTCATTAATTTTGTCGGCTTCTATAAAAATTTTAGGTTCCACTATTGAGAGTATGACTTGTTTATTAAATTTTAATTGTCTCCTTGTAATAACTCCAATATTTTTATCACCTAAGATCTATGTCTCCGGATGATTCTTTTGTATCCTTCTAGATGGATTTTTTGTATCAGGTCCTGGAGAGTCTTCTTCACTTTCCTATGTATCTTCCTTTTCTATACCTTCTTCTTCATCATGAATACTTTCGTCCTCTTGCAAGTTTTCCTTTTCTTCATCATTTGTATTTTCAACACTGTCATGACTTCTTACTATTCTTGGTTTTATATCATCTAATCTCACATCTATACTTTCTACAATCTTGTGTGACCTTTTATTGTAACATCTATACACCTTCTTGGTGGATGAACATCCTAGAAATATTCCTTCAACAGTCCTAGAGTCAAACTTGCCAAGGTTATCCTAGTTCCTTTTAATGTAACACTCACTGCCAAATACTTTGAAATATTTTATTGAGTCTGGTCTTCCATACCATAGTTCATAAGGGGTCTTGTCCTTATTCACTCAAAGTTGTCCTCTATTAAGTATATAGACAGCTGCGTATATTGCTTCTTTCCAATATGCATCTGACAGCTTTACTTCATTTAGAATTGTTCTAGCAACTTCTTGGACTGTTTTATTTTTCTTTTCAACAACATCATTCTGCTGAGGAGGTTTTGCAGCTGAAAATTGTCTCTTGATTCCATGTATCTCACAAAACTCATTGAACTCATTTGAAGTAAACTCTCCCCCATTGTCTAATCTAAGACATTTGCTTTTGATATGTGTCTCATTTTCAACCATTGCTTTGAATATTTTGAACTTCTCAAGGGCTTCTGATTTTTCTTTGAGAAATGTTACCCAAGCCATCCTTGTGTAGTCATCAATGAGCAACATGAAAAAATATTCTCCTTGCAAGATTTTAGTTCTTGTTGGTCCATAGAGATATGTGTGTGCTATTTCCAGAGGATGCGAGGTCATATGTTCTTTTGTTTTAAAACTATATCTAGTTTGCTTCCCTTGTTGACAATGTTTACAAATTGAGTTTAGAGTTTTTGCAATTTTAGGCATGTCTCTTACAACTTCCTTCTTATTTATTTTGACAAGATTGTCAAAATTTAAATGTCCCAACCTCCTGTGCCATAACGAACTTTCATCAACCATACTTAAGTAACATTGATTTTCATTTTCTAGGATATATACATTGTTTGAAATTCTTATAGCAATGCTGACAATTCTTCCCAAGTACTTTTCCTGATTTAACATTTTTCTGAGTAAAAAATAAAGATGTGCCCTTGATCACATGTTTGACTTACACTGAGGAGATTAGGCTTGAGCTTTTCTACTAGTAATACATTTTCTTCTTTGATCTTGTTATTGACAACAGTTGTTCCTTTTCCATTTATCTTGGAAGACAAATTGTCATTGAATGTGACTTTACCCTTATTATCTTTTAGTGTTATGAACTTTTTGGGGTCACCAGTCATGTGTTTTGAACACCCATTGTCCAAGTGCCATAGGTTTTTGTTTTCTATTACAAATAGATCAATCAACGAACTTTCCTTTTCTTCCTTTTCCCTCCAATAATTCTTTTGTTTGGTGTTTTGAGACTTAATTGCAACATTCTTCTTTGTAGGAGTTATCCGGTTACAATCTCTTGCCAGATGTCCATGGTTATTACATTTGTAACATTCTATGTCATATTTTTTAAGAAGTGTAAAAATTTTATGATTTCCTTTTGGTTTTTTATTTGATGAGTTCTTCTTGTATTCATGAACCTTCCCATAAGCTCTGCAATTTAAGTCTTTATGACCAAAGTTATTACAAGAGTAACAATGACCCAAAAAGATTTGTTGATATCTATTTGGTCTCTTAGGCACCATATTAATTCTGTTTTTATCTTGAGATCTTAGGGAAGCCTTCTTTCTCTCTTCCCTTTTAACTAGACTTTTTGGTGCTTCAGCATAGCTTTTCTTATTTCCTTCTTGGTTAGTGAAAGTGAAACATTTTGGATTCTTTTCTTTTCTAAAACCCAAGACAAATCTATCACTTGATAATCTTTGGCTATTCAGGATGTCATCTAGAATCCTTGAGTTATTATCAAACTTTGATTTGATAGATCCTTCATCAAGCTTTTTCTTGAATACGACATGATCTCTTCTTCAAGTCTCTCATAATTCTTCTTTTGAGCTGCAAATTTATGTCCTCCTCAATTCTTTTGGCATCAAGTAGTTGAGCTTCCAACTCACTAATGACATGATTTGACTGTTTGTTCCTTTTTCTGCATTTCTCAAATTCTTCAAGAGCGCTAACAAGTTCAGCTGTTAATTCTACTTCTCCTTCCACATCTGAGTCACTATTTGAAGCTTGAGTATTGTTCCTTTTTCTGCATTTCTCAAATTCTTCAAGAGCGCTAACAAGTTCAGCTGTTAATTCTACTTCTCCTTCCACATCTGAGTCACTATTTGAAGCTTGAGTATCTAGACCCATGAATATAATTTCAGTTTCTTCATCTTCACTTGTATCTGCATCTTCACTATCTTCCATGGTGTAAACAATCTTCTTCTTCTCATGGGACTTCTTCTTGTTTCATGTTTTACCCTTTTTGAATTTTGAAGTTTCTCTCTCATCATTGTTATCTTGTTTACGGTAAGTAAATTTTGAAGCAAAATGTCCAATTCTTCCACAGTTAAAACATTTTAGGGGTAAATTTACTTTAAAATTTCCAGTACCTTTCTCAAGTTTTTTAATAAAAAGAGCTTCCTCATCATCTAGGTTCTCTGATTGGTTTTTGGATGAGGCTTTAAATGTTTCTTCTTTTCTTGAGAATTCATTTAGTCCCATTCTCATCTCATATGTAGTGAGGATTCCATGTAGTTCATCTACTGTCACAAGGTCAAGATCATCTCGTTCTTCTAGGGTGGATACTTTTGAGTCATACTTCATTGGCAATGTTTTTAGTACCTTGCTCACCACTTCTCTTTCTTTTAATTTTCCTCCAAGACCTCTAATAGAATTGACAACCTCATCTACTCTTAGAAGGTATTCCCCAATATTTTCTTCTTCTTTCATTTTAAGGCTCTTAAACTTCCCTTTATATGTCTGAATCTTGGATTCTTTGACTTTAGATGCCCCTTCATAGATAATTTTTAACTTATCCTAGGTTTGTTTGACAGTTTTGCATCGCCTAATTTTTGTAAATGCAAAGTTTGTCAATCCACTCAGAATTGCATTTAGGGCTTTGGCATTACCTTCATATTGGCATAGTTCCTCTGGGTCTGTAGGTACTTGGTCTCCTATTTTGTACTCTTTTTCAGTTGCTGCCCAAACCTTCCATCCAAGTGATATAAAATGGCACTTCATTCTCACACTCCAATATGCATAATTTTCTCTTGTGAATAATGAAGGTATGTTAGTGGTTAATCCTTCTTGTTGATCCATAGTGGTTTTTATATAGGATCTTTCTTTCAGTGGTTAAATTGTGGAGAAGAAACCTACGCTGATACCAATTGTTGGGTTATTCCACAAGACTAAGAGGGGGGGTGAATCAGTATTGTCTTTTTCCCTTTTTAAAATAAGAAAACACACGATGAATCCAACAGGTTAAGACAAAAATTTTATCATGGAAACTTCAAAGAGAAAACCACCAATTCAAACTCATTAAAAAGATGAACTACAAAATTGTTTTATCTGCTACTACAGAAAGGAGGAAACAACACCCTGGTTTTCTGCCTGCTACAACAGACAAGGATGCTACAACACCCTAGTTTTCTTCCTGCTACAACAATTAAGGATGCTACAACACCCTGAGTTTCTTCCTGCTACAACATACAAGGATGCTACAACACCCTTTGCAGACTTATAGCCTACCCTAGCGCTGCCCTACCATCGTGGACTGAATTTTATCAGCTTGTTATAGAAATGCATTCACTTTTGGACTCTATCACTCTCGATCACAGAGACAAAATATTTCCTTCAATCATTCTGTCAATAAATACCTTCAAGCTTCCTGTGGACACATATCTTCACCATTGCGCCATTTCATCGATCATGCCTCTTGTTGGCAGGGGTTTTGGTAAGTGAGTTATGCAACGTCGTGGTAGTTGCGCAACCTCATGCGAAATGGCGCAAGGCCATATTAGCGCGATGGGCAGAAGAATAACCGCTTTGAATATTTTTTATGTTATTTGAACAAGTTTTGTTGTAATAGGTCATTAGCGGTTATAAGTTAGTTAGAAGTGGACCCTTAATGTAATGGCGCAAGCCTATTTATAGATCTAGTTTTGCAAGTAGATAAGGAAGAAGAGGAGGATAAAGAAGAGGATCATGATCATCATAGGAGAATCACATCAGAGGATAATTGTGGCATAAGGTCTAGTGCGATCTGGTTTTTAAAGAATTCCCTATGTATCTACGATTTATCTAGTTTTTTTCCTGATGTATGCAGTCTCCGGTTTTGGAGAAGAATTGTGTAATTTGGTTCCTTTGCACAAGATTAATATGATATGACAATTGTTGATCTAATATGTTATGATTTTGCGACCTGTTTTGTTATGATGTCGCTGTGATTTAGTCTATTTATGTTATATTGATGCGATCTGTTTTAAAATATGCTGCTATCTGTTGCACTATGAGTTGATATGTTTTATGAACAATGTTGTGGTATTAGCGATAATGTCACAATTGTATGATGCTATGGAAATAAATCTATAATGACTGCATAGTTCTGAATACCCTCTACAAGTTGTGGAAATGGTTAAAGTCGACTGCAAAGCTTTGAATCTAGCAGTTATGGTGTCTCCCTGTCGGATCCCATTATCCCCCATCCCCACTACCGGAAACTCGGTTCTGATAGCTCTCCCTTGAACATTTCGGGTGAGACCTCATTTGCTCCGCATATGTTGCTGGGTAGGGTAAAACTTGTCTGGGCCGGTGCTGAAGGAGATTGCGCTGGTTGGGCGTCAACAGAGTGAGAACCCCTGTTGACGAGGCTTTGTTGGTGGGTTTCACCAACAAATGGTTCTGTTGCCAGCACCTAATTTCTATTAAGGGGAGGATATGTTTTGGCATCTGACTTCACCGAAGATCGAAGGGTGGTTTGATCTAAAGTTGTGGGAGTTTTCTAACGCTGAAAATCAGAATCCGAAGTTGTCGATGGGCCACTAGTTGGACAGGTATATCCACGACGGTCCTCATGAATGGTTCTTTTGTGAATTTCCTGTTCTCTTACAAGAATGGCTAGCAAAGTTCACTAAGAAGAAGACAAACTTTCAAGGAGGAGAGTTGACATCCTGGACCCCAGATTTGATCCAGGAGTTACAAGAAACCAACAATAAGGCATCGCAAGTAGTTGAAGTGTGTTTGGATAGTATCTTAGAAGGATACATCACTGAGTTTACAGTCGACACCAATAAGTCCTTTAGTGAAGCAGAAAGGGAGTTCTTCAGTGGACCTCAAGGAAGATTCTTTTTGTCGCTGCAGCTGTCCATTAACCAATTCGTCTATGAAAAATGTATTCTAAAGATGGACCAAGAGTAGTGGAACTCTAGTGTGCGGAGGATGTAGGCACTATGACGGAAGGGGGGAGATGCATGAAAAGGTAAGGGGTATATGGGCATGATTTTTGGTGAGAATGTGAAGGTCGACGAAGAAACAAGTGGTTGTATAAGGGGAGGAGAAAGGTTTCAAGAGAAGAGACAGAGGACATAAGAAGGTCCTGCTACGATCTAAGTGCAATGCCATGAAGAATAGCCACATGGGATGAAGCAACCTTTTTGTGATGACGAGGACCACTAGGCCCGGGTTACACCCAGAAGGACAACAAGATCAAACCCCATCAGTAACATGCCCACGCCTCCATGCACTACTCCACCACAAGGAAAAAATACACAATCTGATTCAACTTTCCTGGTGTGTCAGCAACAGTCTAGTAATATAGCATTGGCAAGAGGAAGAAGGCCCAAAATGGCAGACAATGAAATGAAGTTACCAATATTCAATGGGAATGGCACTGATGATCCAAAGTAGTACTAGTTCTTGTGTGAGGTGATATGAACTGCCTGACAAACTGTTGATCATGATGTTAAGAAAAGTCAGTTGGCCACTACTCCGAGGGGTCGTGCGCTGGAATGGTTCATGAGATTAACGTGGATCCCTCAGGGAGGTACTACAAATACATTAGATGAGATCCAAACGGGGTTATTTGAATAATTTAAGAAGCCAAAGTCTGAGGCTCAGTATATTACTGAATTGAAAGAGATCAACCAGTTCCCCAATGAGATGATTTGGGACTTTGATCAATGGTTTAAGACATTGATGGCTCGGGTCAGTTTTCAAATGAGTGACATTCAGCATAAGGAATGTTTCATCACTACGCTTGTTCCACATATCAGACAGCTGCTAATGCAGCAAAAGATTACGACACAAAGCGAGGCTCTGGAGACGGCGATGAAATTGGAGGCATCGCCAGTAGGAGAATCTGCGGTCGAAATGAACCAGATTCAAGTGCACTTGGCCAATTTGATGCTCCAACTGCAAGATATCAAAAAGGCCAAGGAATATCGTGATGATCTTTGGTGCACCCGTTGCCATGCAGATGGACATACCAAGGACACCTGTCCGACATTTCGGAATTATTTGCTGTTAGGAGCCTCGAATCTGTTGAGTTGTGTTGGTGTACCATGGTGTCACATATGTCAGGTCTATGGGCATCGACATGAGAATTGTGATTACATGCAGAAGATGGTTACCAAGGCAGAAAATTTGTACTTTACATTTTGTTGGTCAGTCGGACATGATGACAAAAATTGTCGAGCTTATGATTTTCTCCAGGAAAGGACATATGATACTTTGTGAAAGGTGAGGACCCTAGGACAGTGCAAGCGCAGCCACAAGTAGTACAACTAGCAACACAAGTGCCATATACACCACCACCTCCATTGCAGTTTGTCCCCGCGCAACTGCAGTATGAACCTCCACCAAAAATGGTAGCACAACCAAAATATAACCAGGCACTGTGACTACATTATAATCAGCCACACTATGTTCAAGCCTCGCACTATGTCCAACAACAACCAAACCCACCGCAGCAACAAATGGCCCAACTGCAATTTCAGCAAGGAGGAGTCCGAGGAGAATTTTGCGAAGGGTTCAAAGGTCGAGGAGGAGGATTTGGTCAAGGTTGTGAATCAATCCAGTGTTATACCTATGGGGTATTCGAGCATTATCAGAGGGAGTGCCCTCATGCGCAATGTACATATTTTGCATCCAGTGATCATAATGTTGAAATCTTCCCTCAGTTGATTGCAAAATGGTAGGCTAGAAATATTCCTCAGTTACAGAACATACAGAATCAGAATCAGCCTGCATTCCAAGTATAGAACCAACCAATAATAAAGAACCAGGTCCCACCGCAGACTCAAAATCAAAACCCACCTCAGACTCAGAACCAACCGATGAATCATCCATTGAATCAGAACCTGCCGTTGAACTTGAATCAAGGACCGACAGTTGCCACAATTTAGGCCGAGTTGTGAATGAAGGATGTTGACATTGGGATCGTCACTCGCATTGGTGCGACCACTAGAGACGATGGAGCATGGTTGCAAGTTCAGTTCGCTGGCACGAAAAAGGTCGCATTTGATATTGTGATAGAGAAATACACCTTCTTTGGCACAAAGAATGCAATCGAGGGAAATCCAGGTAAGTTTCTAATTGTTGATATGTTATTTTCTTTTGATCCATCTGTAGAGGCAGGACCATCGCGACAGCATGGTACCTTGCGGCATTTCTTTGAGAGTTGTCTATCGCTGGAAAGGGACTCTGACGCCCTTATCAAGATTGAGACATGTTGGAAGTCAGCAACAACCCGTTCATTTTTCGTTGAAATGAAAAATGAATCAGCTCTCTTTTATGATTTAACTTTTAAAGATTATAAAAGAGTGCCTTCAGAATCCTCGATTCTAAAGGTACTCTCAATTGTAGAAAAGCTATGAGACATATTAGAAGTTTATGAAAACATTTTCATAAATGTGATAATTAGCAGCTGTCAGTCTCATAAATTTTATATATGATCAATTTTATCATTAATTAATTTATCTGATTATATTTGTTGATTTAAGAGATTTAAAAGGATAGTATGCTAATTGGTGTTTAAAGAAAACATATTTTGAATCTATTTGGGGCTTGGTATTGATAAGTTATTATAAGTTCTTGAAATCCCTAGAACTAAAGGTGATTTATTAATTAAAATTTTTATTACACCTAAAGTTCACATTTCATATGTAACTTAATCTTTAATATAATATCATTCCTTTGTAAAAATTGTATATATAACTAGTGAGAGTGCAAATAAATGAATATTATTTTGAAATTTTCATGTGTCATAGTTTTATAAGATTTATATCCTATCGAATCTGGTTTTGGGACATAAATGATTGGGATTTCATAAAGTTTTAAAACTATATTTCGAAATGAAACTTCATGTATATACATGGTTTGAGTGTCAATATGGATCATTAGTTAATTGCATTTCAAGAACATTAGGGTTTATTATTATAACACTATATCATCATGTTAATAAACACGACTATCTTCCACATGTAATGTGGAGTAAATCATCAATTGATAGTTTTTAATGAAAAGATATGACTCATATGGTTAATAGACAACATCTGTTACTAGGATCGCTGCATTGGTATGAAGATTTGGTTAATACCTATCAAATTAATTGACGGCTGTGAGTGTAATAATGAAATCATATCAGTAAAATTTAGTGTTATATATGACTGATAACCATTCCATTCATAATGCTATACGAGCTCATCATTCCAGATTTAATGTCATAAATGTTTTGATTTGTAATCCCTGAATTGAATGATTTCCGATATGAAAGATTAGTTAGAGTTTGAAATGTCCTTTGCATTCTTCTTTCTGAAGAATTTCAGTTAGTCGTGACTATTCCATTCATTTATCATAGCGAAAACACTGGCTGTTGTGCTCATCATCTCCAAATTTGGTTAAAATGGCCAAAATTGGAGTTCTCATCTCTGTCAGGTATGAAGCATGTGAGGATTTGACATTTCGTGTAATGTCTTATACCTGGGTGCCTATTCCTTCCATCTTCCCGACTTCATTCATTTCAATCCATAACCAGAGTAGTAGTGAGGGAGCTATGGCTCCGCTTAGTCGATTTGAAATTTCAGGACCGGAACTTATTGAAGCCGATGAGAAAGCTGCTCTGTTATTTGAAAAGATTGGATGGGGTCAGTTCTTCAAATGTTTTAGTGGCCATAACGTGGAGGTTACTAAATAGTTTGCTTTGAGTTTTAAAGAAAATGTAGCTCAGATTGGAGATTTCAATTTTATCATCGATGAAGATAAAATTACAGAAGCTACGAAGCTTCCTCAAACTGGAGAGCGATGGTTTAAAGGTGGGAAAGTGAATAATAAGAAATGTTAGTCCTTACTATTGCCCTTACCGGCCAGTGCAAAATTGAATATTGGGGTTTCAGTTAAGTTTTTAAAGCCAAAATGGCGAGCATTCTATGAAATCTTAGTTAGGTACGTATCATGTGATGGACGATTCTCTCATCTGCATTATTATCATCTGCCACTACTATTAGCATTGAAAGGATTTAAACTTAATCTTCCATTTTACCTATTGCAAAGTCTGAAGAAAATGGCACATTCGGTACAAACTACCATAGGTAATCCTAATAGAAGCATGTTCCATCATGGTCTAATTAAAATTTTAATCCAGCATCAACTGTCTCTTAGTTGTAAATCTTTAGATGAGTTTTTGGTTGAATGTAAATTAGGGCCAACTCGGTATTGGCCAAACCCTCCCCCCAAAACTCGTAGGAAACGTAAGGCTCTAGTAAAATCCGAAATTGGTGATGTTCATAAGGCTGAATCAAAGGATAAAGAGCTTCAGGAAGAAAATCCACCTATAATTACTTGTATCAGTGATGATGGGGTCATGAATTTAGCTCCCTGTTACGCTAAGACAACCTTGGACAAATCCCTATCTGACAAGTGCTTTAGTACACCTACAAAGGCAGAGGGAAAATTAACCAAAAATGAAGATATTGATGCTGTTAATTATGAAAACCCCTCTGAGCTATATACTCCTCGAAAACATGGTGATGAGTCCATGTGTAAACCTGAACAATTAGCGTAGGTGTGTTGTGACAAAGGGGATTTTGAACCAAAAGGTCTTGTGTTTGTTCGTACAAGAAGAATTACTAGAAGTATGAATACTACACCTACAACCTCTGTTCCTACGGCCACTCAACAGAGTACTCAGCCAATGATTGTCCATCTTGAGGATGATGTTCCATCATTGGTTCCCAAAACCATGCATATGGATGAACCTACTCTTATAGAGAATAATCGTGAAAAATTGGCCAAAGACTTTACAGAGTCGGGTAATTTCGAAGCTGCTCCATCATGTATGGATGCTTGTGGTTTGGGCCCCGAACCATCTTTTATCAGCTTTCCATCACTTGGTCAAGATATAGATAATCTTGATTCTTCTCAAGCAGATGATTCATGTCATGACAAGGAGGAAGAAATTCTCCAACAGGTCCTTGACAAGGTATATGAGACTAAAATTGCAGAATTGAAAAATGAACTAAAAGAGTGTCAAGCAAACGTAGCCTTGAAAGAGGTGGAAAATAAGACATTCAGGGTAGAGTTATTAAACTGGATTAATAGATGGAAGGACATGAACAACAAGAAGAACCAATACAAGAAAGAAAAAAAATCAATGATAGATACAAACCAGCACTTGCTTGAACAAGTAGAACAACAGAAGCTAGTAATCATCAGGCTCAAAGCCAAACTTTCTGAAGCCAGAAGAATGATCAATTTACAAAGTAGAACCTGATGATTGTTTCTATTTTCAGTTATACGATTTATCTCTCTATCAACAGGCAATAAAATATTTTTAAATGCATGCCTGCAAAATCCCAGATTTTGTAGGCACGCACATAATTTATTGTTCTTTTGTTATTTATGTTAAAATTGATTTTAAATAAGATTCTCATGTTTGTTTAAACAGATGTACATGGTATCACTATCCTCAGCAAATAGAGGATATTTTGGATCTCAGGTGGAAGACGTTGATGCTTCTTGAAGATTCGAATTTCAACATAGCCACGAATGTGCCAGTTCCTTTAAATCAAGAGATGTTTCAGGCTAGTCATTTTGATTATTGTTATCCTATAGCAATATTTGTGACAAGTGTCTGTTGAAGAGATTCGATGCACTTTAATAGTTATAGGAATCCTATAGTATTGCATGCAGCATTTATGAAAAGACTGAATCGTAAGACTAGTAGGATTATATAAACTAGTAATTTTTATGCAAAGGGGATGGAGTGACTGAAGAGAGACATCATTGAAATATTATTTTGGTACTAGTTTGGTTCCTGACTGAGGTTTTATCTTCAGAGGTGGAATGTGACAGGAAATTTTCAGACTGATATCGTTGATCAGTATTATTTTGGATACTCTTTTTATATTTCAGTATATAATCTTCTGCTTATAATATTGATGCAGTATACTTGGTTATGCTTGTATTCATTATGTGATATTACACTTTGTCAACACAATATTGTTATTTGAATTAGTATGTTATTATCGTTGAATTAATCAGTGTTCTATTGAAAATTCAAGATATAATGATATATATATTTATGTCTATTTGATCTCATTTGTATTTTTGCGATGATTTCATTTTGAACATTATCTTTTATTCAAATATTTAATGTTGTTTATTAGTTGTTAATTAATTAAACATTTCAGAAAAATCTGAAGTAATTGCTTATTTCAATTTCTCTGTCAAGGTAATTTATAGCAAAATGATTTAGAATGGATGGTTTAAATATTTTCATTTAGATCTTACTCATTTATCATTTTGTTCATCTTTATATTAATTGATAATTAATATAATATCCAACTTGCTCTCATCTAGGATAGGATAGTTAGGATAGTTCAGTTAGTATTATCTTAGTATAGTTTACATTTAACAGTTGTTAAATAGAATTTGGGTAATTTTCGAATAATTATAACAGTTTTTCTTTAAAATTTAGAATATTAAACACAAAATCCTATAAAAATCGAAGACTTCCATTGAGAAAGCAATTGTAGGATAACTTAGGTAGTAGAGACCTAATTTTAGGGTCCAATTAGATAGAAATAACATTAGGATAAACTTTCACTGAATTTTAGATCTCCTTAAGAGAAAATTTAGTTGGTAGCAGGACCACAACCTGTAAGGTTTTGTCATTCCAAACACACCAGAAGTTGCTTTAAGCTACTTGTGTGGACTTAACCTCCTTGTTGGCCTAGGTCAGAAAATCAGGCCAACAAGACATTATTGCACCACCCAGATAAGGAAGTGAAGGATTCTACTGTGAATCCTTTGCAAAAAAGAAAGACAGGCAAGGAGATGAGGATGAATACCCAGATCGAAGATTATGAGGTTGACTTGATCATTCTGGATCTTTTATTAGATGTAAACATTCTGACCAAGCAAACCTTGAAATTGATTGGAAATCCAACATTGTGATGGTCATCAGTACAGTTGCGACTAGCAAATCAGGCGAAGGTTCAACCCATTGGTCACATTTCAAACTTGGTTGTCGACATTGAAGGTATGAAAATGCATGCTGAATTTGATGTGATAGAAGTAGTAGAAGATGGTGGTTCCTATCCCGCGCTACTAGGGATTGGATGGGAGAAGGATAGCATGGTAGTTATCAACTTCAAAAAACGAGTTATGAAATTTGAAAACCAGGATGTCAGGGTCATTGCTCCTATGGACCCTCAGGAGGGACGGCAATATATTGAACCTGTAAAGGAAAAAGTCGAGAGAAGTTGGGATCATGCTTATAACATATTTGAATACTATAACCATCTTATCGTCGATGGTGAACTTGGCTAGCGCAACGCAAGTTTTGCATCCTTTGACTCTGAGGATGCTCTAGAAAATTGGTAGAATAGGTTGCATGAAGTATCATTCAGGAAATGTGGGTTGATTACAGAGTCTCTCCGGCATGTTCCAACTAAGACTATCAATTTTTCCATTTATGAAGGACTGTTGGGACTATCAGAGTTCTTTCAGGAATTTGAAGAGAAATTTTTTGAACCACAAAGGATACTGGCTCTTGATGTAGTACTGAAGGCTATGTCGGCTCGATGTTGGATGACACACAAACAGATGATCCATGACTGGGAACAATGCTACAGATTGATCATGGTGCGCTTCGACGATTTAAAGGTCTATCATGCTGGGAGATATGACATACAGAATGATCCCACCAGTCATTTGATTGAGTGTCAGACTTTATGGGCATCATGACCGAGAGATGAATGGGTCCATGCTTTTGTTCACACTCTGGAAGAAATGTCGAGATCTTGATATGTGGCGACAGAGTTGCGCAGGACCATCACCACTTGGGAGGAGTTGTTTGTTTGTTTTACGTAGACATTTAGTTTTCAATACATCAACCTAGAGGTATGGAATGTTTTACAAATCATCTGCAACGTCATACTCAAGGTCACCCCTATCACCTATCCCATTTATCCACATGCACATTGTTCCATCCAATCCATGATGGCCTGCTACAACTTATCTAGGGAACCTGAAGATGACGATGAGTTGTGGAATGTTAATATTCCAGAGTCTGAAGGAAGCCGTGATGTCGTAGCCCGAACATATCGATAGACTCGATGAGTCAACCGCTGAGGATCCAGAAATTCAACATTGGGTCGATAAAGAACCGGAAATTTTCCAATGTCGGAGACTACTAGGATTAGGAGACTATGCCCAAGATCACGGACCTACTACATGAATTTCAAGACCTTTTTTTGACACGGTTTTCAGAGATGAAGAGAATTTTAGGTGTAACACCCCAGTTTTGACCCCGTTTGCATTAAAAAATACATGATGTATATATTGTAATTAATCATGGTGAGGAGCTAAAGGCAAAAGCCCCACAATCGATTTGGTTGTGTATGTTTTGGCAATGGGGATAGTTGTCGATGGTATATCGTGCTATCTAGCACATTATAGTTTGGCATCATGTAAATACGCACATCAATTAAAATAAACCTACATCTAGCTACGACGGTGCGACGTTAAAAATGAAAAGGGCATGATTCCAAAGGATAAGGATGGGAGATGTCAAACCTTGGTCTATGGGGGGAAAATCCATGTGTTACCACCTTGTTTGATTTGTCATCTTCCCTTGTCTCATCCAACCACTTTAATGTCTTGTTGAGTAGTTGGGGGCAGTTATTGTTGAGTAGTGGTGGGTGTGGCAGGACTGTCAGTCCTTGCCCACGTGCCCACTCCACCAGCAGACTCTCCTCTTCACTTGCATGGGACAAAAGAAACACTCACTCTCCACTCTCCCACGATTCCACTCTTGGGAGGATTTGGTCTTGCTCATTCTCACGCGGAGAGGGGTTCAGCTCCCTGATGTGCATTGTTTGGGGGATTCTTCATCGACTGATCACCCTCACACAAAGAGTTGTTCACTCTCCTCTTCTTATGTACAGGAATTCTACGTTGGTTTTCCTCACGCAGAGAGCGGGAGAAATCGTGGATGTCACTCAGGATTTTCGGGTGCAGGAGCCATTCATGCTTGGGGCTGTGTGCTTGTGTGTTCCATACCAATTTCAGTGGTATGTGTATGTATCCTTGTCGATTGTGGCTGTGCATGTTGTCCACTGTGGTCTGTGTTTGTGTTTTCCTCTATCAATGCTAGGAGTTCAGATTCTCTCCCATTTGCGGACTGTGTAATGTTGCCATGGTTTCATTGAGAATTTGGGGCTGTTGTCTTCCCCCTGGTTTTGGGTTGCTTCTTGATTGTTGTGGTTGCAAACATCCTTTGGGATTTTTGCTGAGTTGTTTTGGCCATGCTAGGGCCAAGAACAATTCTGGAGTGTGGTTGGACTTGAACTGTGTTTCACCTTTTGTTTGGGGTTGTCACCCGGTTGTCTTTTCCTTCTTCACTGAGCTGTGAATGGGT
The DNA here is from genome assembly GCA_001517045.1 of Pseudotsuga menziesii. Classification (NCBI taxonomy): domain Eukaryota; kingdom Viridiplantae; phylum Streptophyta; class Pinopsida; order Pinales; family Pinaceae; genus Pseudotsuga; species Pseudotsuga menziesii. The sequence goes on from LPNX010970663.1 coordinate 97,513, forward strand.
CGTTTGGCTGTGCGATGCAGTGGTTGGTCTTTGGACTGCTGAGAGTGGGATTAGAGGCTAGGTATGCTTGAGAAATCTGGTGTTGAGGCCACCAGCTTAGCATTTAGCCTTTCCTAGCTCCTTGACGACCTGGTAAACCCTACTGCGTGGGCTTGGATGATTTGTGTACCCTGGCTATGTGTAAGCCTGTTTGGACCCCTATTCCTTGAGGAATCATGCCCAGCTCGGGGGTGGCAGTGTTGCTGAGAGATTGATGAGAACGCTGGCCTATGGTTGGGTGGAACGTTGCAGCAACGTAGCTGGTTGCGGAACAAGATATTTATAAGATAAGCATTCTTGTCCATTTTGCCTCTACATTTACATTTACCATCTAATGTCTAATGAACCATAATGATGAACATGTTGATGCTAGAATGTATATGTTTGCTTCTGTTGTATGTTGAGTAACTATGCATCTTTGTATGATGGATTATGCGTCTTGGTATGTATTATGTCTAAGCTTTTGTTTCAGCATTGAAGACTGTTCATGTTCATGGGGCTGTTTTCCAAGTTGTTTGGTGTTAGTAGCGTCCTCTTGCCCGGTCAGAAGGTTGGGGACATTACAGAGTTGTATTAGAGATCATGTTGTAGCATGGGCCTGAATGGACCACAAAGATGCAGTGACAGAAGCCAGATTTCTTTCTGCCTAGCAGAGACCAGAATTTTATGACAGAAAACTTCCACAAAAATTTGCCTAAGTGTTTGAACTATTGGTTCATCGGAACACTTAGTGGGAAGGACTTCCAATTTAGTGGAAGAGCTAGGTAGAAGCATACCCAACAGAGGACAGTTGGAAGGAAATTGTGAGAAAACTTTCTAAGTTTTCGTCAGCCATCGACAAAACTTAGTGGATGTGGGAGCCGCAGTTTCGGCGAAGATTAGCCAAAGGCCGCCGAAACGCCGGCTCGATGTAATTAAAGAAACATCCGATATTGACTTTCGGTGTCAATGAAATTTAGTTGTTTGGACTGTCGATGTCGTTGGTGGAAAATAGTTGTTGTGTTCTCTGACACATAGTGCTTAATGGTTCCGACCGCCGATAGATGCTATGTTCCGTAAAAGAAGAAGAGAAAATTTTTGAAAAATTTTTCTAAGTGTTGAAGACCATCGGAGATCGGTGAAAGATAGTGGTTTGGATCGCCAATACTTAGCCAATTGAGTAACGCCGTTGCGGATGGCTAGACCACTATGCTCCCGACGAGTAGGGCCTCCGGCCATCGATGCAGTGAAGAAAGTTCAGAATTTTTCTAAGTAGTGAAAACATCGGCCATCGGAAGCAGAAAGTTGTTCGTGCGCCCGCTGTTGCAGAAGCCTACATCACTAGCCTTCCGACAGGGAGAAGTTCCAACTGCCGATGCCAGTCAGAATCAATTCATCGATCGGAAGAAGATCAAGGATGATGGGTCGTCATTGCGGCTACTGATGGAACTATTTCGCTGATGAAAAGAAGAGAATGGAGCCGATCAAGCAGCGAAAGGGAAGACAAAAAGGAAAATCTCGAAAATTTTTCTAAGTCCTGGAGTCGTCATCCATCGGTGATGGTTAGTGGATCCGATCGCCGATGAGCTACGTCAAATGAAGTGAATGGATTGAACGTCCGCCGTTGCGGCGGTCTAATGGGCTATCCTTCCGAAGGTTAGAGGATTCGATCACTGACACGGTAACGCTTAGTGGATCTGATCACCGATGAGCAGCGGAGAAGTTAGTTGTGCTAACTGCCGAAACGTCGGATTGATAGTTGGAATGAGACCCGACAAGGAGAAAGAAAAATTAGGGTTTTCAACAGTTTCAGGACTGAAAAGGAAGAAAACCCTGGGTGACTAAAATTAACATTCCTGGCCTAAATATATTTGAGGTGGTGTGGTTTTCACACCCGAGGTCAAAATGAAGCATATGGATAGGTGTTGGAAAGCTTATCCAGCAGGGAACAAGGGAGAATCACCCGAATATGAGAATGGAGCAGCAAAGTGCTAGTAATTTCTTGAAAGAGAAATGTGTTGCTGTCAATATGGACAAATCCAGGAATTGCATGTCTAGAAGTAGCAAGATCATCAAGTCAAACCAGCTGCTGTGTGGAAGAGGAGTTCCATGCGAGGATGTGGGACTTCAAAAGGGAAGTTTCCCTAAACCCTATCTTGCTGATTATAATTACATTTCCTAAGTTTTATGCATGAAATGTATGAGGATATGCCTTGCATGCATAGGATATTACATGTTGGTAATAATATTGAGAATTATACATTTATAATGAATCACTAATGATAGTTATTGCATCGGTGTTTAATTATGAATATGTTTTTGATGCTGACAAATGTGACTAGCAACCTTCTGGAGGAAGGGATAAGGCAACCAGTCCATAATCAAAAGTTGGTGAGCAAATTCTGCAATCCTCTGCAAGATACCAACTAAACTGGTAATGTCAAGGTGTAAGTAGGATCCGTGCAGGTAATTGTTTAATTATGACAAATTCCAAGGAGTGGTAAAGGTAAGAGACCTCATACCATGTGGATATTTGAATGTTATACTACATTCATATAGAAAGGTGTCATGCCTGTATATATTGATTGAGCTTAGTAGCCCAAGGAAAGTAAGTACTGATGATCTTGATTATAGCAATGCATCATATATGAAGTAGTCATGGTTAGGCCATGAATGGTATGTTGAATGCATAGTATTCCTGAATCAACACAAGGTAGCATTGAATGGATATGCATTAAAAGATTTTATGAATCTTGTAGTCATGCATTGAATGGATGCATATGAAGGGTGTGAGTGACTGATTGCATAAGTATAGGTGCAAATGTTGTGATACATTGCATGAATGCATTGAGATAAGTGCATGTGATATTATGAATAACTAATGGCTGAAGTAATGAATTGATGACAATTCAGGAACCATTTCAAAGGCTGTAATGAATGTAGGATAGTAAGTGCATAAAGAGGATAGTCATGACCAATTGGCTGCCGGGAATGCTCTATGGAAGAGCAAGGTGGTACAAATGATACGCTTGTGAAGTAAGGAGTATCTAAACATTTCATTTAATTACATGAATGATGTTACTATACCTTGCAAATCTTAGTATGATAATGATTGCGTGAAGTAAATGATTTTTGGTAATATTGATGTGATTAACATCTAGAAGTATTTGAATTTTATAAATTCTGGAAATGTTTCAGTGATGGTTGCAGCAATGAAAAGGTTATATGCATCCAGATTTACCAAGTGTTTGGTTGATTGAAGGTTAGGTTTTAGGTAGATTATTTAGAGCATGGAAATGAGAGTAAGACCATGAGAAATGCCGAAATCTACCATGTGAAAGAGCCAAACCTTATGAGAAGAGTCTCATGGCTCTAAAAACAGTTTGTATGCATAATGGGTTGTTAAATTTGAATTTGTGAATTTCAGATTTAAGAAATTACTGACAATTACTAATCACTATTGGCTTGCATAGAATTGTGTCAGGAGGACGCATTGTAAGTGGGTATTCATATTATGCTAGAAGCATAAAATTATAATGGGCATAGTAGTGCTACTTACAAGAGACCCACAATTGAGGATCACCTCGTTGCTAAGCAAACTAATTTCTGCAGTAGACAGAATTGCAAATTCCTATTGAATTTGATCACTAATGTCATTGCTTGGTTATGGAACAATCAATTTGGATTGTATTATCAAATAATGATTGATTGTTTGGATATTTAATGAATGTGCCAGGGGTACACACTGCAGGAATATCATGTGTGGTCTCCTGTAGGAGCCAAACTTCATGGGAAGGTTTTCCCTTATCTTGGAAATGGGTTTCGGGTGAAACTCCATTGGACATTTTGGAAATGTCTCATCTGCACTGCTTGTTTGGTAAGCAACATGAGTGAGATGGTCTAGATTATGTCGGTAAGACATGTGTGGATATGAAATGTAAAAAGGAGTTGGGATGGCTAACCGAGGGACTGTCAACTCAGAGAAGGGAGCCCCATTCCTCCTTAACGAAGGAATACTACGTTAGCAAATGGATAAGTGTCCTGTGACCCTTGCTAAGAATATGAATGTCAAATTATTAAAATTCCATATGCAGAACATGTTTTGATTTTATTTCCATGATGACTAATTTCTTGAGTATGAATAGGGCCTACATGGCACACACCGGGAAAGGGTGCACACTTTTCCGATGTCGAGTCATGAAAGGGTTTTCAAATATTGATTACACCCTAAGGAGTGGATGCACTCCTGGTGTCTCAATACTTGATAGTGATTGATATGAAATATGATTACCGTTTTAGAGCAATAATGCTGATGAGTTTGCTTATATTGCTTATGTTGGCAGGCTAAATAGATGCAGTTGGGTGTTGCACCCTAAAGAGAAAAGGAAAATGGTTGTTGTGAGGGGTTGTGGATTAAGGGTTATTGTTGATATAAGTGTATGTTGGTATAAGTGTATTGTTGATATAAGCGTATGTGTTGGTATAAGTGTATGTTGGGTTGTTATATGCCTGAGGATCCATAGTAGATCCTAGACCTGGAAATGGTCGTGGTAAAGTTCCAAGCCCAGTCAACATGTGGATGTACTGGCTGGACATTAATTATTTGATGTTGTGGAAGCAACCTGCATGCTGACCTAACATCCAAGTCCATAAGAGATCCCAAGGCTTGCAAAGCGAAGCAGGATCCTATGGACGAACGAGGAAACACACAATACAGATAAGTATTGGATTATTTTGCTTATGAATATACATGTGTATATGATTTGGTTATGATGTTTTAATCTCTTGTTCTAGAGATAAAACCGATGAGAATAAACTAAACATGTGAATCTATTCAATGTTTGGATATAGGTATCACTGGAAGCGAGGAAGATGAGAGCATCCTAGGGGTGCATGTGGACATGTGACTGTCCTGGAGAGCTCGGAATGAGCAGTAATGAAAAAGGTGCTAGTAATACTGTGGGGGTCCTAGCAGCCGAGACAAACCATGTGGAGAGACTCCATGGTTTAGAGGTCTGAAATGGACCAGAGACACTAAGTGTCATGACTAAGAGGGATTGGTCCAGAATTCACAATGAAGTGAAGGAGGCTGAGAGTATGAAAATCCACAGTGGTGGTGTGGGTTCCAGGATGGAACAAAACAAAGCAGGGAAAAACTCTTGCTGCTCTCTCTTGCCCTTTTAATTATATATACATATATACATTTATGCATTGTGAAAACAAAAGATTGTTGAATGCATGTATGACTGAAAATGGAATGTGTGTAATTGATTAAAGTAATTTGTGAATGTTGGGATGGTTAATTCCCTACCTAAGAATGGACATGAATGAGCTCGTGTGCTTGTTGGGAAGGCATGAAAAATATGAAAGTCTCCTTGATGAGACTTGGACTATCATGCCAATTGGGTAATTAACTGACTGATTTTAATGTCTATATTATGCTTGGCCTGATAGAATTTCAATGGTGCATTTCACAGGTGAGAAAAGTGAAACCTGGTGGTGCACATTGATCATGGCAGCAAATCAAAAGTTGCTAGACTTGGATGGAAGTCTCCTTCAAATGATTTCCAAGACCCAAGAAAATCTTGGGGAGATGCTCAAGATACAGAGAAGGCAGAATGAAATGAACCACCAAATTTTGCAAGGCTCTATTGGTTTGCAAAGGGAGGTGAAAATCCTTCTAGGAGCAATTGGCAAAGGAAAGGAAGGTGGATCAGTGATGGAACATTCGTCCAAGCGACTCATTAAGAAATGGTGTAGGCATGAAGACTCAAAGGAAATTGAGCAGGTAAAGATGAAGCAGCCAGTGAAATGCTGGGAATGAGAACGACATCATTTACGCCAGGACTGCCCAATGAGGGAATATGAAGAGGGAAACAGCCGCAAAGTTCCTAGACTTCGGGATAAGCTGAAAGCTGAGAACCAGCGAGAGAATTCCGTGGAAGCCGAGGAGCTTGGTCTTGAACGTTCAAAGTAAATAATTGAACGTGGGACAGATCTGTAAAATTTTGAAATTTTGATGTGCAATTGTATATGTATTCCTATGTATTGGAACACCGATGACGGTGTTATTCCAAGGGGGAGGGGAATGTAACACCCCGGTTTTGACCCCGTTTGCATTAAAAGATACATGATGTATATATTGTAATTAATCATGGTGAGGAGCTAAAGGCAAAAGCCCCACCATCAATTTGGTTGTGTATGTTTCGGCAACGGGGATAGTTGCCGATGGTATATCGTGCTATCCGGCACATTATAGTTTGGCATCATGTAAATACGTACATCAATTAAAACAAACCTACAGCTAGCTACGATAGTGCAACGTTAAAAATGAAAAGGGCATGATTCCAAAGGATAAGGGTGGGGGATGTCAAACCTTGGTCTATGGGGGGGGAATCCATGTGTTACCACCTTGTTTGATTTGCCATCTTTCCTTGTCTCATCCAACCACTTTAATGTCTTGTTGAGTAGTTGGGGGCAGTTATTGCTGAGTAGTGGTGGGTGTGGCAGGACTTTCAGTCCTTTCCCACATGCCCACTCCACCAGCAGACTCTCCTCTTCACTTGTGTGGGGCAGAAGAAACACTCACTCTCCACTCTCCCATGATTCCACTCTTGGGAGGATTTGATCTTGCTCATTCTCACGCGGAGAGGGTTTCAGCTCCCTGATGTGCACTGTTTGGGGGATTCTTCATCGAATGATCACCCTCACACAAAGAGTCGTTCTCTCTCCTCTTCTTATGCACATGAATTCTGCGTTGGTTTTCCTCATGTAGAGAGCGGGAAAAATTGTGGCTGTCACTCAATATTTTCAGGTGCAGGAGCCATTCACGCTTGGGGCTGTGTGACTATGTGTTCCATACCAGTTTCGGTGGTATGTGTATGTCTCCTTGTTGATTGTGGCCGTGCATGTTGTCTACTGTGGTTTGCATTTGTGTTTTCCTCTGTCAATGCTAGGAGTTTGGCTTCTCTCCCATTTGTGGACTGTGTAATGTTGCCATGGTTTCATTGGGCATTTGGGGTTGTTGTCTTCCCCCTGGTTTTGGGTTGCTTCTTGATTGTTGTGGTTGCAAAAATCCTTTGGGATTGTTGCTGAGTTATTTTGGCCATGCTAGGGCCAAGAACAACTCTGGAGTGTGGTTGGACCTGAACTGTGTTTCACCTTTTGTTTGGGGTTGTCACCTAGTTGTCTTTGCCTTCTTCACTAAGCTGTGAATGGGTCGTTTGGCTGCGGGATGCAGTGGTTGGTCTTTGTACTGCTGAGAGTGGGATTAGAGGCTAGGTATGCTTGAGAAATCTGGTGTTGAGGCCACCAGTTTAGCATTTAGCCTTTCCTAGCTCCTTGACGACCTGGTAAACCCTACTCCGTGGGCTTGGCTGATTTGTGTACCATGGCTATGTGTAAGCCTGTTTGGACCCCTATTCCTTGAGGAATCATGCCCAGCTCGGGGGTGGCAGTGTTGCTGAGAGATTGATGAGCACGCTGGCCTATGGTTGCGTGGAATGTTGCAGCGACGTAGTTGGTTGCGGAACGAGATATTTATAAGATAAGCATTCTTGTCCATTTTTCCTCTACATTTACATTTACCGTCTAATGTCTAATGAACCATAATGATGGACATGTTGATGCTGGAATGTATATGTTTGCTTATGCTATATGTTGAGTAACTATGCATCTTTGTATGATGGATTATGCGTCTTGGTACGTATTATGTCTAAGTTTTTGTTTCAGCATTGAAGATTGTTCATGTTCATGAGGTTGTTTGCCCAGTTGTTTGGTGTTAGTAGCGTCCTCTTTCCTGGTCAGAGGGTTGGGGACGTTACATTAGGTGACCTGGGGGAGATGAAAATCATGTAGAAACCAAATGCCAAACCGGTGCGACAGAGGGCGTATCGACTAAATCCACAATACAAGGAGCGTGTGAAGGCTGAGATTGTCCAGATGCTTGATGCTGGGATCATCGATCCTGTAGAATAATTCGAGTGGATAAGTCCTATGGTGGCCCAAGATAAAAAGAAAGGAGAAATCCACATTTACATTGACCTAAGGAAGTTGAATGATGCATGTGTACATGATCTATTCCCGACCCATTTTACAGATGAAGTTCTTGAAGGTGTAGTCGGCCAGGAGATGTATTCTTTCATAGATGGCTTCTCGGGATACCACTAGATCTAGATTTTGAAGGAGGATGGCCATAAGAATACGTTTGTCACTGAGTGGGGCTGTTTTAAATATACAGTCATGTCGTTTGGGCTGAAGAATGCACCAGTTGTATTCTCTTGCATAGTTTTCATTGTATTTAAATATTTTATTCAAAATTTCCTATAGGTCTATATGGATGAATGGACTGTCTATGGACTAATTAGTGACCATCTGGACAACCTGCGAATGATGTGTTAATGTAATTGTAACTTCGGAATGTATTCACTTGTATTTCTTATCTATTGTAACCCGGTGTTTATTCTGGGATGTTATTATGTCATGTCATGCCCTGATGTTCCGATCGGGAAGATCTATAATGTAAACAAGTCATGTCAAGTCATTGTGGGTAACACTCCTATTGTATAATGGTTAAAGTCCCCGCAGTTCCAGGGCACTATGGTTATTAGACTCTCCTAGAGAGGTCAGCCCTAGTAGGATTTTAGTCATGCCGAGATTAGTATAAATAGAGAGTTGTACTCTCTATTTAGTTCACAACACAAACACACTCAAGTGTAGCACATAGTTGAGGAAGGATAAGACACTGGGGCTAGACAAGAAGAAGGTTACTGCTGTCAGGAGATCATCTTACTGTTTTGGGGTTTTACCTTTTGTGTTGATTCTATCTCTGAGGAAGTTGCGGGGTTTTCTCCATTTATGGTTTCCCTGTGGAAAAACATTGTGTTCATTGTCTCTTGTGTTTGATTACTGTACGTGTTGTTCTCTCAGTTAAATATCCTAACATAATGCTAGCTTGAATGTTGAAAAACTAACATGGTATCAGAGCTAACCTGAGAAGAAGACACTGTGCAGCTACGGGAACTAGGGATTCCTACTTTGTGGATCTCTCACCACAGATTTTCAACAAAATTAAGGTGCAATAACTCTCCTCCTTAGGGCGCATCTTTCTGTTGAAGCAGAATCCAATTCTGAGTTTTTTCAGTTTTGGTCCCGACACTACTGCCAAAAATTAGGGCTTTTCACAGAAGAGGAATTTTTCAGTGAGCCCAGGACTGGATTGATATCCTCCCCAAAATCAAAGTTAGGGATCAATTTCAAAGCATTTGGTTGGAAAGAACTCCGAAAAAGCAAAACCCTAATTTGCTCCTGAACCAGCTCTGCAGGATTTCAGCTCAAAATTCAGATCCGACATCTTGACCCGGTAAGATCTAAAATATTTTGTATTTCCATTTGAGGTTCTCAGTTAAGATGTCTCATCATACCAAGCTTGATGGAAAGCTTGAGGGAGTTGATAACTTCCAAGCCTGGAAGTATAGGATCTCCCTGGTCTTGGAAGAGAATGAGTTATACTCCTACATCCATGAGGTGGTTCCAGTTCTAGAGGGAGATGAGGCTAAGGCTTTGCATAAGAAGAAGTTGGTTATGGCAAAGAGAATCATTGTTGATTCTATCAAGGATCATCTCATACCACAGGTGTCCTCCCTAAAGACACCTAACGCTATGTTTGATGCCCTCACCAAATTGTTTGAAGGGAAGAACATAAACTAGAAGATGACTCTGAGAAACCAACTAAAGAATGTGAAGATTCAGAATGCAGAAACAATACAGTCTTACTTCACAAGAGTTTCTCAGATCAAGGAACAACTAGAAGCAGTAGATGAAGAAGTGGAAAATGCAGAGATTGTGATGACTACCTTGAATGGCCTTCCTAGGTCATGGGATTCTTTCATCCAAGGGATCTGTGCTAGAAAGAAGTTAGTCAAGTTTAGCGGACTATGGGAAGAGTGCTCTTAAGAAGAAGCTCGGATAGCAGCTCAAGAAGAAAATATGGGAAGTGAAGATCAAGCTCTCATGGTACACTCCAAGTCAACCAAAAGAAGATCTCATCACTCCAGAGGTAAGCACTCTCACAAATATAACACTAGAAAATATTTGTCTAGGATCATATGTTATACATGTGATGAAGCAGGACATTATGCAAGAAATTGTCCTAAGAAACAAAAACTAACAAAAAGGAGCAACAAAAGAAGACATCATGCTCATGCTGCAGAGGATGATGAACCATCCAAGAAAAGAACCAGATATGAAAGTGAAGATTCTTCAAGGAGGATGAATATGTTTTGATTTCCTCTCTCATAGGAAACATTACTCATGGAAGAAATTATTGGCTCATAGATAGTGGGGCTTCCAAACATATGACAGGATTCAAGGAATCCTTTGTGAGACTGTCAGAACATGAATGACCTCACAAGCCTTGAAGCTAGGAGATGACTACCAATATCCAATAAAAGGTAGTGGGGAATATTCCTATAAGATAGACTTTGGAAAGTCTTTGACAATGAAGGAAGTGTTGTTTGTGCCAGGACTCAAGAAGAACCTCCTCTCCATATCGGCATTATATGCAAAAGGAATGCAGGTTGAATTCATAGATGGTCAAGTCATCATGTGGCCAAAAGGAAAGACTATCGATGATGCGGTGGTGATTGGAGAACAAGAAGGAGGATTGTACAACTTAAAGGGCCATCCAAAACAAGCCTTGGTCCATGACATAGTAGAGCCTAGTGAAATTTGGCATAGAAGGCTTGTACATGTGCATTACAGAGCACTACCACTTGCAATAAAAGCTGTTGAAGGTCTTCCATAAATCCAAGCAAAACATGATGGGGTCTGCAAAGGATGTGCGAAAGGAAAGAATACAAAGAAGACATTTCCAAGTAGCGAAAGCAAAGCAAAAGGAATCTTGGAAATCATCCACTCCGATGTATATGGTCCTATGTCATCAAAATCACTAAGCGGGTATGCATATTATGTTTCTTTTATTGATGACTTTTCTAGGAATACATGGGTTTACTTCATGAAGAACAAATACGAAGTATTCAGCAAGTTCAAGGAATTCAAAGCCTTGATCGAGAACCACACTGAAAAGAAGATCAAGACCTTTCGATCAGATAATGGCGGAGAATTCACTTCAAATGAATTCAAAGAGCTATGCAAAGAATCAGGGATTAAGACAGAGTTGTCCACTCCTTATAATCCACAACAGAATGGGATTGCAGAGAGGAAGAATAGAACTATCATGGAAGTTGCAAGAGCAATGCTTCATGATCAAGACCTTCCTATGCATCTTTGGGTGGAAGCTGCCAGAACAATGGTGTATGTACAGAACCGTACTCCACATAGAGTACTCGAGAACAAGACTCCTGAAGAAGTCTTCTCTGGCAAGAAACCAGAAGTCAGCCATCTCAGAATTTTCAGTTGTCCTATGTACATACACATTCCAAAAGAGAAGAGAACAAAATTAGATCCTTCAGGAAAGAAGGATATATTTGTGGGATACTCTGAAAGCTCAAAGGCTTATAGAATATATTTTCCATGATACAAGAAAATTGACATCAACAGGGATGTGACATTTGATGAAGACACGGGTTACAACAAATCCAGAAAGAGACATGTTGAAGAACCTAAAGAAGCAGAAGCACACAGAATTCATGATACAACCATGAACGAAGAAACTCAAGAAGAAGATCGAGAATTTGAAGAACCACAAAGACCTATAGATCCACCTCTGAATAAGAATCCTCATAAGAGGAAACATGCTTGGGTACGAGAACTTATCCAAGGTGCGGAAAGATATGGGGCTCCAGAAGAAAATCACAGAGAAAGAAAGAGGACCAGATCCTGCTCCGGGTATGTAGCATTACTATGTGATTTCATTAATAAATAACCTTCCAATTATGAAGAAGTAGCAAAACAGAAAGAATGGAAGGATGCTATGATCGAAGAATACCAATCGATCATGAAGAATGATGTTTGGTATGTTGTTCCAAGACCAGACGGGAAGTCAGTTGTAACTTCCAAATGGATCTACAAGATCAAACATGCTGCAGACGGTAGCATTGAAAAATATAAGGCAAGATTTGTGGCTCAGGGTTTCTCTCAGAAAGAAGAAATAGATTATGAAGAAACCTTTGCACTTGTAGCCAAATACACTTCCATCAGATCAGTACTTGCTCTGGATGCAGTGATGAAATGGAAGATACACCAAATGGATGTCAAGGCTGCTTTCTTGAATGGTGTAGTGGAAGAGGAAGTGTATGTAGAACAGCCACTCGGTTTTGAGACATGTTGCCGCCTTTTCACACACCTGGGTCATGTGGCAGAAATCTTCAAGCCACTCGGTGTGTCCTTGGGGGAAAGTCTCGAGTCAAGGCTGTCGCCTTGTTCTTGACTCCTCTGTTTAGGCTCAACTCCTAACGAAGCCAAGGGGGGTAGACCCTATTAAGTTACTAAGGATGATTTCTTAGTGTGGTGATGTTAAACTGAATCAGTTACTTAGGAGTTTGAATATTTTAACTATAGACAATTAAAGATGACAAGATATGAAAATAAACACATGAAAGCACAAAGTTGATACACAATATATATATGAAGCAAAAATGACTAGTGCCTTAAAATGGAGTCAAAAATATAATCAATATGCTTGCATGTGCTTGGAGTGAAAGTTTTGTGATTGAATCTTGGTATGTTTTAAGTTAAAATTGAAGTATGAGTTGATTAAATTAGGCAAAAGGGGGACTCCAGATATACCCGAGAGTACTTGGAGTATGTCCAAAACAAAACCTTTACAGCTACCCGCAAGGAATATGTGGGCTGAAAAGGAGTCTCTAGGGCTATTGTTCGTAATGCACCCGTTAGGGTGTGACAGAGATCGGCGCCCTGAGGTCACTTTTCAGTAAGTTCCTGCTTCCTTTGGGTATTTTGCCACCGTAGAGGTTCGATCGAGGTGTTGGATTTTCACCTGATGGTTTGTCAATGGGGGAGAGTGAGTCTTGATTATGCTAGTCACCCAAGTTCTTTTGATACAGATTGACTGATCGGACGAACCGCAGCCAAGTGCAGAGCATACACACTGGAGTCTTGTAAATTTTAATAAGTTTTAAACTAGGTGTTCTTGTTTAAAAGAAAACCCTCCAAGAACCTCTTTCGATCCAAGTGGATCTCAATCAGGGAATCGAGGAGGGGTTAATTTTATAATTGCTGATAAAAAAATAATAGAAAAAATCAAACAGATACAAAATTCTTGTTTCTTAATTAATCCTACCACGAATCTCTTTCCCCTTTCGGGTCAATCGGGAAATCGTGGGGTAAGTATTATGATTACTTTGAAATGTAAGATATGGAGTATGGAATTAATAATGAAACAAATTATCCTACCCTGCAGATTAGATCAATACTACTTTTAAAAAATAAATGAGGAAAAGCACAAAAAGGACACCGACGCAAATCCCCCCAGGGGGGATGGGGAATGGGCTCGAAAGAGCCTATTCAAAGAATAATTTTATTACAGCGGTTACAATATCAGACAATGGATAAATCAGAACTTTCTTGGTCCTTATACAGGTTGAAACCAAGTTTTAACAATTTTGCAAAAAAGAATTAAGATTTTTCGTGAAAAGGGAGACCCCTGGGGGGATTTGAATGCTCCTGAGACCAATTCGGACAGCAGCTTCCTTTTATTTCTGTCAGTCCTGCTAAAAGAAAGTGAGAAATTTAGAATAACATATGCCCAAAATCACTTTAAGAGTACCTTTGGATCAGCCTTCTTTATCTCAAAAAATAATGCGGTTAAACTAGCTAAACCGGCGAAAAAGGAACCAAGGAAAGCAAGCTTTCCTTGGGATCTTGGCTTGCTGCTTGTGCAGCCAATTAAAGTGCACTGATATTGCAGAATATTAAAATTATCGTACAGCAAATGAAACTACTATAACGGCAAGCTATGAATTTTCACTAAATTACTTGCGAAACTAAGGTAATTTTAGCTAGATCTCTTGAAATTGAACTTTATGTGCAAAACAAAACTAAGATCTATATTTTGGAAGAGACCTTACTAATTAGATCTATGTGGATTTTTATTAATGAGATAGATCAGAGTAATAAGAAACCTTTAGAGTAACCAATTTGAGGAAGATTTGAGATTTTTTAAAGGAGAGAAAGGGGAAGAAAGGTGCTTGTTGTTGAAGCAGATCTGCAGAGAAAACTTGGTAGTGAAGCACCGAGGGGCACAATATTAGCAATATCTGCTAGAAATCAATGGAATCAAACCTAAACCATAGATCTTCCAGTCCTGATAAACCTGTAAGCTACAACACAACTCCTGCAAACAGAACTATCAAATCTGAAGATACATATGAGAAGGGGATGATACAGCATGCAACTAATCTTATCTAACATCCAGGTATTAACTCATTCAAACATATGCAACAAATAGAAGTAAGTAAGCTTACTTACAATGAACTATCCTTATGATCTTAATAACCATTCAGGAAGACAATAGTTAAGTGCAAAAAATTGGAAAAATAGCAGTTTCACCTCGAATGCAGCATGACAATGACAATCCATACATGAAAGGTACTCCACAATTGAGCCTCCAAAGCTTCTCTTTATTCAAAAAATGAAGATCCGTACATAGTTTACAATGGCAAGCCCTTCAGTCCAGCTCTAACTAGCTTGGAAGAGGAAGCCTCAAGCAGGATTTATACAATTTGCAGGCCATCCAGCCCAAGGGGGCGCAATTCCTCATGGAATCAAGTGAAATCAACTGATGGAGAGTTCATCAATGCAGAATTGAGGCTGAACTAAGCTTACTTGTCAACCAGGGGCCTGATCTGGCAGACACATCAACCCATACACTGACACATCAGCCACACAGAGCATCCAGGAGAGTCCACACGTGTGGAGGAGAGAGAGAGGGCGCAATTCCCCATGAAGACAGTTGTAGATCAACGCTGGATCTGATTTGATCCTCTCCTTCAGTCAAGGATTTGTCAAATCCAGTCAATCTGCTCCAGATCTTATTGATTTCAGTCAAATCGGTTAAGAATCCATTGATTTATTGATTTTGGATTTGCTCCATTATTCATCAATTTATTAATTAAAATAATCAATAATTGATTTTTGGGGTTTTCTGACCTGAGTGATGGAAGATCACTCAAAACTTAGGAAATAGTGGGTCCATGGGTTTACATGGTGCTCTTAGCTTGAAAATGAGCACCTACATGACTGAAACCAATTATTTGGCCCACTTTTATTACAGACTCAATTTTTCCAATTAAACTATTAAAAAATAGCCTAAGTTTTGGAAAAATTAAAATTTAATAAAAAACACTGAAAAAACTAAAAAATTGAAAAATTGAAAAACACCTAGGGGGGGACTTAGACATGCTCATATGACTCAAAAATGATGTCTAGCATGTTTATACATTGACACATAGACTCTAATAACCTCAATAGGCCTAAATGCCAAGCCAACCACCCCAACTTTGGAGGTATGGAGTGAAAAACTCAGAAATTATCAGTCGTTTGTTCAACAACCAATAATAACCAAGGGAAAAAACACCCTAGGCTGATTGGATTGACAAATGAAGTCTAAGAGACCGATTCTTTTACAGACACTATCATGCTAGAACATTTATTACAATTCCCCCATGGGGTATGAACATGTGATATGATACAACAAGCACTTCCCAGAAGTACTTCCAAAGGTCTTTTTGAAGTCCGAACAA
Organism: Pseudotsuga menziesii; assembly: GCA_001517045.1. Lineage (NCBI taxonomy): Eukaryota > Viridiplantae > Streptophyta > Pinopsida > Pinales > Pinaceae > Pseudotsuga > Pseudotsuga menziesii. The sequence continues at coordinate 113,253 of LPNX010970663.1, forward strand.
ATCAACCCTGTCCGGTTCACCAGGCTCACTTGATGAAAAACCACTAAGTACAACTTAGGTGGTAACAAGACACATGACAGGGAGTCTCATGTGTGCAGATTGAAAAAAGCCCTGTACGGTTTGAAACAGGCACCCAGGACATGCTACGGCAAAATTGAGAGCTTTCTATCCAGTTTGGACTTTACCAAGAGTAAAGAAGATTCCAACCTTTATTACAAGGTTGAATATGGTAACCCAGTGATGCTTCTACTGTATGTAGATGATCTATTTGTGACAGGTTTGGATGGGTTGATTGCTGATACGAAGAGAAAGCTTCTTGCCGAGTTCGAAATGAAGGACTTGGGTATGATGCATTATTTTCTAGGCATGGATGTGTGGCAGAGTGCAGATGAAATATTCCTTGGACAAGGGAAGTATGCAGTAGAGATCCTAAAGAAGTTTGGGATGATGGACTGCAAAGCCATGGTTACACCTATGGTATCGAACCTGAAGCTATTGAGCAATGCTTCATCATAGTCGGTTGATGCTATGATGTATCGTCAGATGATCGGGTCCTTGATGTACCTGACGAACACGAGACTAGACATTTGCTTTGCTGTGAACACCTTGAGCCAGTTCTTGACAGATCCGAGAAATGTTCACTTGATTTCTACAAAGCATATTCTGAGGTACCTGAGGGGTACAGTTGATTATGGGCTCAGGTACGATGTGAATCAGAAGATTAACCTGGAGGGTTATGTTGATTCAGATTGGGCAGACAGTGCCATTGATAGGAAGAGCACTTCAGGGTGTTGCTTCAGTATGGGATCAGGTGTGATCTTCTGGTTTAGTAGGAAGCAATCCTATGTGGCACTGAGTATAGCTGAAGCAGAGTATGTCACAGCTTGTTCAACTAGTTGTGAGGCAGTATGGCTAAGGAAGCTACTGTCTGATTTATTTGATCTCCAATTGCATGCTACTTGTATACATTGTGACAACCAGAGTTATGTGAAGTTTTCAGAGAATCCAGTGTTCCATGACAAGTCGAAGCATATCGAGATCAAGTATCACTATATCAAGGATATGGTATAGAGGGGAGCAGTGAAGCTCTAGTATGTTGTGACGGATGATCAGATAGTTGATGTGTTGACGAAGCCATTGGCCAGAGTAAAGTTTGAGTACTTCAGGGAGAAGCTTGGTGTTCTCCAGATCAAGGTCCCTTCCAAGGGAAAGTGACGAGTCCGAAAACCATTCTGATGAGCAGGTCAGATGTAAGGGCTGAGCCATTCTGTCATGCTGAGAGGATTTGGTTCCTTCCATGTCAGATATGAGTTTTGAATGCCATTCTAGGAATGGAGGTACCTGGTCAATTACCAGGAACACTCAGTCTGGGACTGAGAGAGCCATTCTGACGAGCAGGTCAGATATAAGGGCTGAGCCATTCTGTCATGGCTAAAGGATTAGGTTCCTCCCATGTCAGATATGAGTGTTGGCCATTCTGATGAGTAGGTCAGATATAAGGGAAATTGCCACTCTTCAGGAGAGTGGAGGCACCTGGTCCATTACCAGGTAGCTCAGTCTGGGACTGGGGCCCATTTTGGCGAGGGTGTAGTATTTGAATCCTACCAGGTCGGATGTGAGTGTAGGCCATTCTGGCGAGGTGTAGGATTTCGTTCCTACCAGGTTAGATATAAGGGCAACTGCCATTCATTAGGAGAATGGAAGCACCTAGTCTGTTACCAGGTAGCTCAGCCTGGGACTAGGGGCCATTCCGGCAAGGGTGTAGGATTTGGTTCCTACCAGGTCAGATGTGAGTGCATGCCTTGCTGATGAGGTTGTAGTATTTGGTTCCTACCAGGTTAGATGTAAGTGCTGAAGCCTTTTCACAGATGATAGTGATGTCCTATCATGCTGGTGAATGTGAGTGTTGGGCCTTTCTGATGTGATTGTAGGCTCATACATGATCAGATGTGAGTGCTGGGCATGCCTTTTTTACGAGTACGTCAGATGTAAGTGCTGGGTGGGCCATTCTGATGAGTAGGTCAGATATAAGTGCGGAAGAAGACCTACATGATGGCTAGGCCTACAACCAGCATGAAAGAAGGATGACTCTATAGAACTTCCTGTGACGAGAAGAATCATGAGATGGCACATATGATGATGACCAGAGGAGATCCAGATCAAGCCATGATCCAGATCCAGTTATGATGACTCCGAGAGATCCAGATCGAGTGATGATCCAGATCCAACAGTTATGACCTAGATCGAGTGATGATCCAGATCCAGTGATGATGTCCAGTGATGATCTAGATCGAGTGATGATCCAGATCCAGTGATGATGTCCAGTGATGATCCAGATCCAGTGATGATCCAGATCCAGTGATGATGATCCAGATCAAGTGATGATCTAGATCCAGAAATGAAGATGGCATGAAGATAAATATGACTTGAAGACGAAGATGACTTGGAGATGCAGATGATGAGAAGATCCAGAGAAGAAGACTAGTGATGAAAATTGTGTCGAGAGAATACCTTCTTAGTTAAGAGGGAGTGTTAATGTAATTGTAACTTCAGAATGTATTCACTTGTATTTCTTATCTATTGTAACCCGATGTTTATTTCGGGATGTTATTATGTCATGTCATGCCCCAATGTTCTGATCGGGAAGATCTATAATGCAAACAAGTCATGTCAAGTAATTGTGGTTAACCCTCCTATGTCTAAGGGTTAAAGTCCCCGCAGTTTCAGGGCACTAGGGTTATAAGACTCCCTTAGAGAGGTCGGTCTTACTAGGGTTTTATTCATGCCAGGATTAGTATAAATAGAGAGATGGACTCTTTATTTAGTACACAACATAAACACAGTCAAGTGTAGTGCATAGTTGAGGAAGGAGAAGACATTGGGGCTAGACAAGAAGAAGGTTACTGCTATCGGGAGATCATCTTACTATTTTGGGGTTTTACCTTTTGTGCTAATTATATCTCTGAGGAAGTTGTAGGGTTTTCTCCATTTATGGATTCCCCAAGGAAAAACAATGTGTTCATTGTCTCTTTTGTTTGATTTTTGTACTTGTTTTTCTCTCAGTTAAAGATCCTAGCATAATGCTAGCTTGAATGTTGAAAAACTAACATGATGCTGGAAAGGTGTCACCAGCATCAGATCGCCCTAAACTCTAAAAAGTGTATTTTTGTGCACCATTTGGCATGCTACTAGGGCATATAGTCTACAAAGAAGGTATGTTGGTCGATCCGGCGAAGATCGCACTAATCCTCAGTTTACCACCACTGACTAATGTCAAAATGCTTTAAGCCACACTGGGGCATACTGAATACTATCGCAAGTTTATCAAAGGATATGTTGCGATTACTGCCCCCATGGAGAAACTACTAAAGAAGGATGCATCCTATGAATGGGCTCAAGAATGTCAAGGAATTTTCGACACTTTGAAAGCCAATATGGCCTCTACACCCATATTGGTTTTTCCTGATTGGGATAAGGAGTTCCATGTGCATGTCGATGCTTCTTCTATCGTGCTAGGGGTCATTCTTGTGCAGCCGGGTGAGGGCGACCTGGATCACCCAATCGCATATGCCAGTAGAAATATGTCTTTTTCTGAATGGAATTATACAACGATGGAAAGGGAAGGCTTAGCGATGGTCTATGCATTGCAAAAGTTCTGGCACTACTTGTTGGGCAGACATTTCAAGATGTTCACCGATCATTCTGCTTTGCAATACCTGTTCAATAAGCCTGTGTTGGGGGGGGGGATCTGTCAATGGTTTTTACTCTTCCAAGAGTTTGATTTTGAAATAGTTGTGAAGCTAGGGTGATTGAACACTAGCCCATATCATCTGTCTCACATCGAGAACGGTGAGGAACTGACCAATATTGATGATAGATTGCAAGATGCACAACTGTTCTGTGTTGACATCGTAGATGATCACTATGCACCAATTATTCAATTTTTTACCACTGGTGTCGCCATGGAGGACATGTCATCTAGCAAAATGAAGCAGCTAGTAGTAAAGGCTTCTTATTTTCAATTAATTGTTGGACAGTAATATAAGCTTGGACCAGATGAAATATTGCGACAATGTATTTTACCACATGAGCAGGATCCCATTCTCGAAGAAGCACATGCAGGAATTGCGGGAGGCCACTATGGAGGTCGGGCTACTACGCGAAAGGTGTTATGCACTGAACTATGGTGGCCTATGTTGCATAATGATGCCACAAAATATGATACGAGATGCGATGTCTGCCAGCGTGTCGGTAAACCATCACAGCGGGATGAGATGCCGCTGGTACCGCGGGTGACTCTACAACCATTTGATAAATGGGCTATGGATTTTGTGGGTCCTATTAATCCACAAGGGAAGTGGACTAGTGTGTGATACATCATTATTGCAACTGACTATCTCACTGGGTGGGAGGAAGTTGCACCAGTAGTGGATTGTACCGCTGTGATGACAACAAGGTTCATCTTTGAAAACATTGTGACATGGTTTGGGTGTCTGAGGATCTTGATGAGTGACTAGGGAAGTAACTTTATCAATCATACTATGAAAGCACTAACTGAGGAGCTGCAGGTGCAACATAAGAGGAGTACACCATACCATCCATAGGCAAATGGGACCGTCGAAGCATTCAACAAAATCTTGGAAACATCGCTAACTAAGGTATGTAACGCTAACCGCGATGACTGGGACCTAAAAATTCCAGCGGTGCTATGGGTCTATCGCACTACTTGTAAATAGCTAACCGGTCAGACACCATTTAAGTTGGTCTATGGGTAAGAGGCAGTCATGCCCATGGAGTATATTGTTCCTAGTCTACGCATTACTGCAGGGACGGGCATGGATGATGCAGAAGCATTAGAATAACTAATTACGCAGTTGATTTAGCTTGAAGAAGACCGCTTCCTTGTTGGCTTCCACCAACAGGTTGTGAAGGATCGATAAAAGGCGTGGCATGATCGTCACATTAAGAAAAAGTAGTTTGTGGAAGGAGATTTGGTGTTGTTATATGACAGTAAGTTCATCAAGCATCCCGGTAAGTTACAAATGCACTGGTTAGGTCTTTATCTTGTTTATTCCATTACTTCTGGCTGTGCAATTCAATTACAGCAATTAGATGGTGTAGTATTAATGACGCTTGTCAATGGGATTCATCTGAATCCCTATAGGTTGAGGTTGGTGATGAGCACAACTTGAGGCGCTATAAAAAAAAATGAAGATTTTAAGTCAGAGCAGCAAGGCAAGCCCCAGGGGAGAGGCTACGTAAGGTTAAAGTTTGTAGAGATGATTGGTCGACCACTTGCGATAATTGCAGGGATGTGGGTTGGTCAAATCAAGTAATAAATGTAGGTAGTTAAAAAAGTTGGTTAATGGTGCTCGGTCAAGTGAACTGCATTAATGATTGATTCGACCATTAGAGGAGTAATATTGTCGGTGGATTTGGCGTCATTAATACTAGATTTAGTAATAATGGTGATAATAGATTTGGCAATGATGAGTTTTGAGTTGGGGGTGGCTATAAAAATCACGCAGGATGCGGGAGGATGACATTGTTTAGTTGAGAAAGCAGAGTGTGAATCCAAAGGAGGATTGTGCAGTGTGGTGAGAGATTTTGAGTGAGTTGTAGTATTGCAGGTTAGAGTCATCGAGTGCATTTTAAGGTTTGAGGTGTGAGGCATGCTGAGCGACCTCGACACCATTGAGATTTCAAGTGAGTACGAGTCCCCTATTTGGCCCACGGTAGTTGAAGAAGAAATTATGAGCATGCTAGTCTGTTCATCATCCATTCCCAAGTGAAAGCAGCAGGCTCAAAGGCCCAGTCCCACGCCATCGCAGAAGAGGCAAACTCGCACATCGACGAGAGTTCAAGGAGAAGGAACTACATAGACCAAGCCATCGAGATTGGGAGCTGTTGAGTTTGTGACACCTCTGGGTGTCTCTGTTCATGATATTTTGGGATATGTCACTCCTACGTGTCTGGGATCCAATCTGAGGCAAGCGTCAAAGAATCAGAAGTATCCACCAAAACTATCACCGCTGTCAGAGGGGATGAAGTGCTCGGTCGACATCATCCCTGCATTGATCAGGTTGAAATTTGAAGACCACAACTTTCTATTGCTCAAAGATGTTAGGGATGAGCCCTATGAGTCAATCCTGATGGGGCCTGGTGCCCCAATTTGGCGGATTCCTCAACCCTGAACGAGTGGGTTAAATCAATCTGGATTTTTGGGGCTAATCAATATGCCTCATTTTGGGAGATTGAATGAAACCCATGCGTGCATGAAGCAATTGTTGGCTTGTTTTCATGCAGGGACACTTTGGTTGAATACGATGATCCCTGTTATAGTATACTTGATCGCAAGCATCATAGGCTTTCCAAAGGCCGGGGAAGATCCGGCGCAGTATATTCGTAGGAGGGGTACTGAAAAAAATCCCAAGTAGCTAAAGGAGTGCTTTGGCTTACAGTGTGATGGCCATGCTTATCACATTGATAGAATTAACTCACAAGTGATGCGCATTGGTACAAGGATTCTAACAAGCAAGGTCATTCCGGGAAACCGACTAGTCCAATGCAATTCGGGTGTTGTCGCCTACACCCAGAAGCGTGCTGAGGTGGTGCAAATGAATTGGTCTCTGCTTCTCCTGAATCAATTTCTAGAAGATGTGTTTGCTGCTCAGGATGGGTGGTCATTTTGATATAGTTGGTTGTTGATCCTTATTGTGATAGTTTCCTAGATGGAACCAAAAGACTACCAACCGATGACAGTTGATGTGGCAAAGGTGTGCCGAGGTGCAAGGTATCAAAACTTATGGTGGGTTGAAGAGCCTAGTTGACAGATGGACTATGCCATTCACTTTTGGGTTTATTGGGAACCATTGCAAGCCGTAGCTGTTGCCATTCCTTGAGTCTCTCATTGTGTCACAGCCAAGTATCAGTGGATCCTTCGGTTTTCCATCAAGCCCCACTCTATCTATATTCAGGAACGGAAAGACCTCGACCGATAGTGGCTACCTTTTCCTTACAAAGTCATGACAGAAGAATTGGATTCCATTATCCAAGAATGGTTGATGGAGTGGCAAAACCCGATGAGTCGGGAGGAATTATCTAAAGAGAAGCCACTAGATTCCCTAGAACATCCTACCCAGAAGGAGCTGAGCACTCACGACTCTGACAACGAATCGTCAATGGACCCTGAGGATGTAGCACAGTACATGCGGGATGAGACTCACACCAAATGGAACCAGGAATATGAGGTGGGTAGTGGTACCAAGTCGATGATGGAGGACCAACTGTAGCGGCTTATCAAAGCAGTCACTGACTCATCCGCGGATGCGACAAAGGAAATCCAAGAGTCAAAACATGAAGAATTCAGTTTGGTAAGACATCGATTAGATTCAATTTTTGGTATTATTTTTAGGAAGACATATGTGAGAACCATGATGTAGGACATCCTGTCGATTAGCACTGAGCCCCGGTCCAGGAACATGCAAGTTCCCCCGACTGCGATTGACACAGGAAATGAGGAAGTTCACTAGTTGCTGTGACCGATCCAAAATGTGGCTTTGGACCTGAAAAAGTTGTTCGCTATGGCGCTAGTGGGGTTGCAGCACATTGCCACCCTGGAATTGGTGGAACAATAGAAAGAACTGACTAAGGATATGTGCATTCACAGAGCGTTGCAGAGAAGCTGTAGAAACAGGAAGATGAGCTACATCAGGTTCGGGTGCAGCTAGCAGAAGAAAAAGTTCGAGAGATCAATGCCTTGAAGGTGACACAGGATGAGATGTAGAGAAAGGCTGCTGAAGAGATTATGGAGCTGAAAAAGGTGTAATACTGCCTAATCATTGAACAGGAGCAAATGAGTGCCAGGTGTGGCGAAGTCGAGCAGGCTGTTTCTGAAGACTACCAGCACATTTTTTAGAACAGGGTCGAACTCACCTCAGTCAAAAAGGCCAAACGATTGGGGAAAAATATTTTTCAGCTTCAGGATACCAACCTAATGCTCAATGCCCTGGTACAACCTATGACGTCACTAGATCAGGTTGCAGAAAGGAAATCCTCCATTGAAGACATCACAACTCATTTTGAAAGCATGGAGCAAGAGGTCAAAACCATTACGAAAGTGACAACGCAGTTTTGGAAAAGCATTTTCTAGGATGAGCAGCTTGATCAACTGATTGCGCAAGTGCAAGAAGTTGAAGGTCAATTGATGACCCTGAATACATCATTGAGGGTCATGCCACTAATGGTACAGATCACACGGGCTGAGGAATTGAAGGATTTACAACAAAGATCTACTCGCGTGCAGGAACACCAGCAAAAGTGTCGCGCTCATCTTGATGAATTTTAGGAAATCGGTGGACAGTTGCCTATTAAAGCAATCGCCACACTGCAAGAATTACAAGAGCATCGATAAATGATTGATGACAAGGCCAGAGAAGAGCACCCAATGAAGCAAGATTTGACTAATTGTCAGAGTACTGTCGACAAAGTCCAGCTTCAAGTTCATGAGATTGCATAGCAATTTGAATATTTCAAGGCGTGGACATCGGCACATACCCTATCAACCTGACGTGGGTCGGGGACGATCCACAAGACTATGTTTGGGGCTTATTGGTAGGGGTTTTGGTAAGTGAGTTGTGCAGTGTCGCGACAACTGCGCAACCTCACGCAGTACCGCACAAGGCCAGATTAGTGCAATGGGCGAAAGAATAACCGCTTTGAATATTTTTTATGTTATTTGACCAAGTTTTGTTGTAATAGTTCATTAGCGGTTATAAGTTAGTTAGAAGTGGACCCTCAATGTAATGGCGAAAGCCTATTTATAGATCTAGTTTTGCAAGTAGATAAGGAAGAGGAGGAGGAGAAAGAAGAGGATCATGATCATTAGAGGATAATTGTGGCATAAGCTCTAGTGCGATCTAGTTTTTGAAGAATTCCCTGTGTATCTGCAATCTATCTGGGTCTTTTCCTGATGTATGCAGTCTCTATTTTTGGAGAAGAATTGTGTAATTTAGATCCTTTGCACAAGATTAATTTGATATGACAATTGTTGATCTAATATGTTATGATTTTGCGACCTGTTTTTTTATGATGTCGCTATGATTTATTCTTTTTCTGTTATATTGATGTGATATGTTTTAAAATATGTTGCTATCTATTGCACTATGAGTTGATATGTTTTTTGAACAATGTTGCGGTATTAGCGATAATGTAACAATTGTACGATGCTGTGGAAGTAAATCTATAATGTCTGCATAGTTTCGAATACCCTATGAAAGTTGTGGAAATGGTTAAAGTCGACTGCAAAGCTCTGGATCTAGCAATTATGGTGTCTCCCCATTTGATCCCCATATCCTTCATCCCCACTTCTAGAAACTTGGTTCCGACAGCTCTCCCTTGACCATCTCGGGTGAGAACTCATCTACTCCGCAGACATTGCTGGGAAGAGTAAAACCTGTTCGGGCCGGTGCTCAGGGAGATTGTGTTGGTTGGGCGTCGACAGAGTGAGAACCCCTGTCGACAAGGATTTCTTGGTGGGTTTTTCCAACACCTCTTCAAAAATATTCTAGTCATGACCTTCCACATTCTCCATTTCTGCAACCATCTCAAGCCGTTGATTTTATATCAAGATTTTTCCTAACCATAGATCTAAGATAGGATGCAGTATGTGGATTACCAAACTATGACATTTCTCAAAATGTCTTTCTGCACTTAGCTTTCATCATCAACCGTCCTGCACCGTTGATCTCCTTCAAGCTCTTTGTGACCGTTGATCTCCCAAACTATGGGTTGTGGAATTGTGACATTTCCTAAAGTTTTTTTGCGATTCTCTGCCTTCCACTTCCCTTCTTCTACATTCCACTGGAGCAATTCAGGTTGTGGAACCGTGACATTTCCCAAAGTCTTTTTGATGATTGTTCGCCTTCCACTTTCTTCCTTTCTCATTCCGCTAGTAGACTTTGGGTTGTGGAACTGTGACATTTCCCAAAGTCTTTTTGTGATTCTCTTCCTTCCGTTTTCCTCCTTCCTCTTTCTGATTTCCACATTTCGCTAGTAGACTTCAGGTTGCGGAAACCCACATTATTTTATACTTTGATTTCTCATCTTCTGCATTCCACTGGTGGATATCGTATTGCGTAAACTTATATTATTTTAGACTTTGATTTCTCCTCTTCTACATTTCGCTGGTGGATTCTGTGTTGCAAAAACCCATATTTTTTTAGAGTTTGATTTCTTGTCTTCCACATTCTTCCTTCTGCTTTCCACCTTCCTCTTTTTGTTGGCGGACTCCGGGTTGTGGAAACCCATATTATTTCATACCTTGATTTCTCAACTTCCGCATTCTGCTTTTCTTCCTTCCACATTTCTTATGAACTATTGATTCTCTTACAGGTTCACTCCTGATCATCGATCTATGATCAAATGAAAATTTGTGGATCTCCTTTTTTCTTTGTGCGAAAATCATTCCCCACCGTAGATTTCCTTGTGGATTCAATCCCGACCATCCAATTTTTTCAGGTCATTGACTTTCCGTATCACTCAACCCTGTTACTGATTTTTCTTTGTCATTGTTGAACTCCCTTGACATCAATGATGATCCATGTAATGGATCCTTTGTATTTTACTAATTTCATCCTGCTACCATGTCTATTGGTTATTCCTTTGTCATTCGTGAACTCCTTTGACATCCATGAAAACTATATCCTCAACATGTAAAACATTTGTTAAGGATTATGTTTGATTACAATGTCTATCAAGGATTTTGTTGTAATGCTTCATTTGTCCATGGTTATGTTATATTATGGTTATCTTGCTTAATTTTTTTTTGGATAAGGATACTTAATGTAGGGTTCTTTAATGGTTGTATTTAGGTTCATTTGGAATTTTTTTGTTGCATTACGACATCTATCGGGAGTTGTGTTGCATTACAACATTCATGGATGCTTATATTAAGTCACGACATTTCTTGATGGTCATGTTCCATTATGGTTATGTTCTTAATTTTTTTTTCTTGCATTATGAGATTCATTAGAAGTATTTGCAATGGTTGAGTTCAGTTATGTTTGGTATGTCATTGGATGCTTACCATACATTATGGTTAGATTCTGTAATGTATTTTCTCACAATTCTATATAAACATTAAAGAAAGATGTCCTAATAATTCTAATAAAATGGCATGTCCATGCAAGTGGTCATAATTCAATATTCGGTTTTAAGGATGCTGCATTTACACATAACTGTTAAATAAGATTATTTTTAATTATAATTTTACTACTCTAAGATAATGTTTTTTGAATTTGAAACTAATATTTTATTTATATTTTGATTAAAATATTTTCATAATGTGACATATTCCTTGAATCATGCCACATTATTAAGGAAGGTTGACATTACCATTTGGGAATACAACATATAACAAAACCGTTGTAAATGTTCCAGTATTGCATAAGTGTCCAAAACATTAATCATAATAAATGTCCTTATGTGATATAACTATAAAGGATTGTTATAAATGAACACAACATTAAAAATGTCACATTGCAACATTACTTTGGGAATAAAATAAACCCACTTCATAACTTATGATAAAATATTTAATCAATTTTGATTAATTTCCTACCCATTAGCCTAGATAGTTGGCATCCACTTGCACTACATAGTCAACACTTTCCATATATACCCTAGGAATGTCTTAATCCTGATTTTGGTTTATCATGTACACTTTATTGATTGCCATAATTAGTAATTACACTTTCATGCAGGTTCTATCCTATTCTTCTTTTATTCAGCTTTTCTATTGATAAGGTAAAGCTAGTCAACTAGGAAACTGCTATATTTTGTTTCCAACCCACCCTCCATGATTTTCTCTCCATTTTCTAGGATTAGCATGTTTTTCCATCACTCTTGAAAACTCACTCATGCTTTTTCTAATTCATGAGGTCATTGACTGATTTGGGAAGTGCTTTAGCCACCTATGGGGGTTTATCATATTTAGTAAGTCTATTTTTCTGATCTTGATGATTTTTATCCAATACAACTCAATTTTACCTATGAGGGATGTATTATTTATGTACACTTTTATTCATCATTATTCAATGGAAGGATACACTCCAATATTTATCCATTCATTCATGTGATTCAGTATCTTTTCTTCTCGGTATTTTTCCCGTGTATGCTTGTGAGAAATATCTTAGTAGCAAGATCTATTTCATGTGATTATTCTTAACATATTTAATCATAGAATTATATATTATATTTCTACATGGTATCATAGCGCAAGGTTGCTCAATATCTACAGATGCTAGGAGCGCGTCCAGTCTCCTATCCCTCTCTGAAGAAGAGCTTAATCTAAGATTACAAGGTTTTCTCCTAGTTTTGTTTTTGTAGGTTGCAAAGATTTTATTCTTGAGTGCATCAAATCAAAAATATGGATTCTGCTTGAGATATTATCCTGAATCCCTTTAGCTATCATGAATGGAAATCCAAAATTGGCATTCTATTGTGCAATAAGGGACTATACAGAGTTACATTAGCTTTGGAGAATGAGCCCAACGCCATGATTTATAAAGCCATGATTGAGAAATCTAAGTGGCATAATAGGTTGGATCAATCCTATGGATTTCTTTGCCTCTCTATTTTTCGTATTCTACTCTTTCATCTAGATGGTTTGACCAGTACAAACCAAGTATGGACCAAACTTGAGTCTCTCTTTGGAGTTCAAGATGAGTTAACAATGCATCAGTTGGACATTGAGTTATTCTCAAAGAGTCTAAGCAGTTTCGATTCTATTGAGGGTTTCTTCACCAAATTCAAGTAACTTGTTATAATGCACAAACATTGTGGGATTGATAAAAAAATATGATCAATTAATCCTTTCCATTCTTTCTAGGCTTGTTGTTTCTAATTGGAAAATGCCTTCTTTTTGTGGTTTCTTTGATTCACTAACAAAGGATTAATACAAATTGATCAATATGGGTGCTCTTATATATTCCAAGGGAAAGGATCATGCTCTAATGGTTCAAGGAAGCACGAATACCAAGTCCAAAGAAAAGAAAATTGTGAAAGAGAAGAATCCAAAGTCAGAAATTGAATATGAAAGTTCGAAACCTAATGATGAAGATTCAAAAAAGAAAACCAAGAAGAAAGGGAGCACATCCAAGTGTTCTTATTGCAGAAAGGGATTTCATACAAAGAATAAATGTTTCAAGAAGAATATGGACATCCTGTTTTAGCTTCTTGAGAAGCACAACATTAAAGTTCCAGATGAGCTAGAGAAGCTTGTTGATTCTTCATAAAACTGTCATAGTGTGTAGTTACAAGGTGATATAAACTATGACTTGAGTGCCAGAGTAAAATTATTTCCTCATGTCTCTAATATATATTCATTTTCTGATATATCAGAATTATAAATATCATATCCTTTCCACCTATCAATCTCCTAGATTCATCTCTCAATAATTGTGATTTTTCACTAGATCCTAACATGTCTTTAAGCATCCCGTCCTCACTCCATAATTATGATTTAGAAACATATTTTAAGGATGATATACATGTCATGAAATCATTCATACCACCATCCATACCATCTACCATACGTTTGAATAATCCTAAGACTGCAAATCCCAATTTCACTAATTGATTCCTCATTGGTCTCTTATGTAGTGTTACTTATATTACATGGTTTGAAGCATTGTCTTTATTTAATTGGTTGTTTATCCATGACCTTATTCATATTTATAATGATATTACACATGTTTGTATATGTTCTAAACACTTATGGTTCAAATCTCAAGTCCATTCATCATTCATATTTTTACACATATTAGTTATCCCTAGTTGCTCATAGTTTTCCTAGTCTAGCCCTATATCCTCATGGAGTCACTAAAGCCTTTGTATTTAATGCTCCATATGCTAATATTTCTAATATATCATAGTTTTATCAGCCTCATATCATATCTGGGAAGGTGCTACATCATATTGGAAGAATGACATGTGATTCACATCACAAATTTGCAGCTATATAGAGAATCGAGTGTGTAAGAAATTGTTTTAATTTTTGTACTATTTGGGAAGGATTATGCACATATCTATTTTCCATTTCATATTTTGTTTAGATATCACAGTTTTTTAGCAGAAAGAAGCATTCAGATACTGATCTTACTTCATTATTTGATGAGATACCGGTAGTCTCTCCTCTTATTTCTTGTAGATTCTACACTCTAGTGCACGATCATGGAGTTCATGATTTCTTCATCAAGTATTTCACCAAAGAAGAATTTCATTCAACTCATTCAAGGGAATATAAATACATACTAAATTTACATGTTATTTCAAATTTTGTGCCTTGTCCTTTCTTGTGGGAGGATTTTCCCCATGTGGTTTTATCTCTTTCCTCACTTTTCTAGACATGAATAATTGTAAAGGGTAACCATAGCCTTGTTGTTGGACCCTATATACACATATATATCATCATAAATTCATAATTAAAGGGGTGTGTGGGAATATAATAAACCCACTTCATAACATAGGATAAAATGTTTAATCAATTTTGATTAATTTCCTACCTGCTAGCCTAGATAGTTTCCATCCACTTGCACTACATACTCAACACTTGCCATATATACCCCAAAAAATATTTAACCCTAATTCTGGGTTGATTCTATCCACTTTATTGACTTCCAGAATTAGTAAGTGCGCTTTCCCGCAGATTCTTCGTTATTCTGCTTTTATCCCACTTTTTTGTGGATAAGGTTAAGCTAGTCAACTAGGAAACTGTTATCTTTTGTTGCCAACCCATCTTCCATGATTTTCTTTCAATTTTCCAGGATTAGTATTTTTTTCTATCACTCTTGATAGCTTACTCATTCTTTTTCTAATTCATGAGGTCCTTGACTGATTTGGGAAGTGCTTTAGCCACCTATGAGGGTTTATCAAATTTAGTAATTCTATATTTCTAAGCTTGCCGAGTTATCTCTAATACAACTCGACTTTACCTATGACGGATTTACTATTTATGTACATTATTATTCACCATTATTCAATCGATAGGATACACTCCAATATTCATCTCTTCATTCATGTGATTCATCTCTTCATTCATGTGATTCAGTGTATTTTTTCCTCTCTATTTTTCCTATGTATGCTTGTGAAAATTATCTTAGTAGCAAGATCTATTTCCCATGCTTGCTCTTAACATATTTACTAATAGCATTAGAAATGTGATTTCTACTATTACCACTTAATAATAATCTGTTTATTATATATTATAAGTATTTAGTAAGAGGTTAATAATTGTCCTTAAAATTGTAACAATTATAAAGAATGTTGCCAAGTCATGCAAATAAGTTCAAATTTTAAGATAAATCCATATATAGGTTGAGAGTAACATTATTTTGTAATGTTTATGTACCACAATTTGTTATTCCATTCATATTCTATCGGTAGAAATAAACATATATGGTTTTTTGGGGAAATGCTTGATACATAATTAAAATAAAATTTGATGTCTATGTAAAATAAATGTGATAAATGGTTAAAGCAGTATACATAGTAGGAATTTAAATATATTAGAAAGCATTACGCTTATGGATATAATGTTGATAAAAGTATGAATTGAGGAAAGTTGAAATTTACGCTTTTAATTGCAAGAATTAAAAGCGTAAATTAATGTGGTTGTTACAGGAATTACATAGATAATTGAAAATTCAACATAACCATTGTTTTATTAATAAGATAAAACATAACCATAAACTATTTATTATTTTAGAGTTACATTGTTTAATGATGTTTTTCAAGCACATTTTTTTCTTCTATCCTATTCAATTAGTAGAAAATAAAAATTTGTGTATAAACATTTAATTGTAATCAGAAATGCTAGATACACATTTAAATGTGATTTTTATGTAAAAATGAATGGGATGAATTTTTAAACGACTGTAGATAGTATCAATATAAATATGTAACAAAACATTCCAATTATGAATGCATTATCAACAAAATTATGGATCATTGAAAGTTAATATTTTCCCTTTTCATTGCAATATCTACATATAATGCTCACAAGACATCAAAATGTGCTAATGTATTGAGAATGAATATGCAGTTGTTAAACCAATGTTGTACACTAATTCAAGTAAGTATACGAAGTTCTTTTAATTTACGGGATTGTAAGTTATGTTGTTTTGATTTGATCAAGGTATGAATGTCGGTTATGCATCAATTAATGAATATTCTTGTTCTTCCAAGATAAATAATTCTATTGAAATATGCATTTTCTATATTGGTCATCAATTCATTTGAATGCTTTGTTTTTCATTCGTTGATAGTACATTGTTTTCATAATTGTATGAGTCATTCGTAGTAGAAGTGGATTTGTTTTCCTTAAAGTACAATATGTATAAAATGATAGAGTGATTGAGACATTTCAAAGTAACATACACATGAATGTTTACATTTTAACCATAATCATAAAAATGTGAAATATTTTATTTTCTTTATAATTGTTCAATACAAGATATATATGTGTCATTTCTATTACTGTAGTAAAAAACATAAGAGGATATAATGGTCAAGATTAGTTGTTATGGATTGGTCATTGCTAAGTGGAAATACACAATGGAGTCAGTTGAAAATATGTATGAAAAAAATAGTATTTGTTCTTTATCTAATATCTTGGGATCTGAAACATATGGATCTTGGATAGGTTGGAGGATTCTAAACCTGCCCGATTATCTAAAACAATAATGACACCTATTTTTCAATTTTTTAATGGAGCAGCACTTACATAAAATTTTCCTCTAACAACCGGATTTGGAGGACCAAGTGTCGAAACTATACATTTAAAGAGGGATACAAAATTCTAAATAAAAATCGATGTGGACTTCCAAAAAATTCAGTTTGAAATGCTAAATGGGATAGTGATGGTTTACCTAAAGTGAAATTATTCAGCTAGATATTGAGTCATGAAAAGATTTTAATGAACTAAAATTTAAGAACAAGAGATTTGCAAGGCCCTCCTAACGCCATCTATGTAAACATGAGGAAGAGAATGTGAATCATTTATTCTTGAAGTCAAGTATAAATATCAATATAACTATCCCATCAAATTGGAATGAATCCTTCTTAACATAGAAAATAATTATACGAGAAAATTCTTTAATAAACCTATGACGAAACGAGTGTGGAAAACTCTCCCATAATTTATCTTTTGGAAAATTTGGTTAGCAAGAAACAACTTCATCTTCAAAGATAAATAAATTAAAGCAAGGTAGCAGCTCAAGCATGGGTGCTGATGAAAGAGGCCATCCAAGCTAAAGGACGGGTTAACAACGAATCAATAAACTGGAAATAGAGGAAAGAATCTAGTAAACAACTTATTACAAAATTACAACTCAAATATAGATAGACAAATCGTAAAACACATATTAAAAGGAAATACAAAATGGATATTGAGAATGAATAAAGAGAAGTTGAAAGAATGGATCAATTCTCAAAATCATCATATCATATTCTTTGAAAGAACTTCCAAGAACAATATAGGGTTGGTAGGTGTAGGGGGTTCTCTTTGACCCCAAAGGAAATATAGGGAACACATTTGCTTAGGGTTTGGGACAATCAACAAGCCATCAATCTAAATCGTTGGCACTTTGGCGAGGGTTTGAAGAAATACCAAAGAAGAAGAATTAATCATATGAGCATGGTTGGAGACTCTATAGTAATGATGCATCATCTAGCTCTCAAATCGACTCCATATGATGTGATTCTTGGTTGCTTGATTTGGAGAAATAATTAAGCAAACATAGCTTGTAACCTTGAGCAAAGAACAATGGAAATAAATGGGATGGAGACATCCTTCTCCATCATCCCCTAATTGTAAATCCAAGGTAAGTTACCATTATTCACACCTCATTATGTTTCATATCATTGTAATGATCTAAATAGAGTGTCAATCCACCAAGTGGTGAGAGAAAAGCATGCTAAGATTCGTTCTTATGGATGCAATCCTTGAAGGAGGGATTCCATTAATATCAATTAACATTGAAGTACGTTCAACATGTGGGAAAGTTATTTGGGAGGTGATGAGTGCTTTGATTACTTTCAAATATATTGCTGCTGAGATTAGTAAAGAATCGTCCATATTGTGGGATAATGAGAACTTCTCGGTTAATATGGAAATGAGTGTTATTACCAAAGGAGAAGGAACTGAATTGGTTAGCCTGTCTCCATTGCCATCAGACATTTTTCATCCTCTATCACTATATGGTATTTAATACTTTTATGAGACATCAATAGATTCTATTCTCAGGTTGAATGATTAGGTCACAACCTATTTTTTGATATAATATAAAAAGTACCCATCCGATTTTTTAAAAAACATGTAAAGGGAATTTTTCATCAGAAAAAATAAAAATGAGCATTGAAATTAATTGATTGTGTTAAGGCATCCCTGACTAGGGTAGCAGGGAGGTGGGGAAGGGTTGCTCAAGGATCGAAGAAACATGATAAGGTAGAGAGGCCACCTCAAGAAATTATATATAAGGTCACAAGTGGTAGTAATAGTGAAATACTGGCATGTGGAGGTACTACCACATGCTTGGGAATTAACTCTCGATCATGGGCTTCTATGATTATGATGATTGGTAATACCACACAAAGGGGTGTTTGCATTATGGCGTCCGATAATGAAGTAATAATTTGGAAAAAAAAATGGCCATTGATGATATAAGGTTTGATAAAAATAACTATTTCCAGATTACATATAGGGGATTATTGCAACCAAGACTACAATACGAATCCACAATTCAATGCCTAACGTTTAGATGTTAAGTGATGGAAGATTGAAACTGATTGCACCAAGCCCAAGTGCTATAGTAATTGCCTATTATTATTCATTTTGGGTTATTTACTTTGACTATATTGGGAGACTTATGCAAGGTTTGGTGTTGTTTCCTGGTTGTGGGGTTATTATTATCAATTACCAGGTGGGGATTTCATTTTTCGCTTGGTCCTCTACAACATTCCTTGGAATCTCCTCTCCAAAATGGAAACTTTTCTTCAACTTCCAACATTATGGTAGGTAAAGGTAATTAGACAATGAGGGTGATGGATTTGAGGGAATAGATGCCAACTTAGGGTAATCCACATGGTCTAGGCCTCAACAATGACCTGTAGATGGAAAATCCCAACCCATATTCAGCAAGATATTTTTTAGGCTAAGGATTGGGTGAATGTGGAATAAGATTTGGTTAACAGTGAAGAGATGGAAGAGTAATTGCAACCCTATATCCCTGACCTAGGAACCTTTCACATGCAGAACACTAAATATTTCAAAATAAATCTCCTCTATTGGAAAATGGGATCGTTTTTTGGGTAATCCCTCATGAATAGAAATGAGGGGCGCATGGAGATGTTGCTGCAAATGGATGAAATTCAAGACCAGTTCATGAAAATGGATGCCAAAATCAACATCATATCCAAATCCACAATTGGATTTGAATTTGCAACAAAGGATCATCTGCCAACCCAAGTTCAAAATATTTCTATGATCTTTATTTCTAATTGTAATGCCCCATTTAGAGTTTGCCATCTAAACTACATTATTACTACTTTTTATTTTTCTTATTAACTGTGGAACTTGGTTAGAATGATAACATTGTATTGCATGGTATTAAATTGAGCACATAGATCTGTGTAAAAACACACAACTTACAAGATAGATCACGCAATTTACTCAGTTATTAAAGAATGAAATAGTGCAAAAATGGCTTGCAGCTGTGAATGATTTTCATTAATCAAAGAGTAATTAGATAATAATTACAATGAAGTACAATGTCTTAAAGAGCCACATGCAATTCGAATCCACATGAGTAAATTCGAATTGATTAGACTCTATTCGACTGTAGGTAAGTAATACCTTGTCTAAATCACTGTCGGATGACTCAATAGTTAACTGATCTTATCTAAACCATTACCGGAGTTCAACGGAGTTCTAAAGCACAATTCAAGTGTCTACTTCAGTGTTGAATGAGGCTAACTGAATGTGGTAGGTGAGAAATGTGCGTCTCCTGCATGCAGCCATGCAAACCTAGTGCTAACTGAATGTAACTAACTCCTAACTTAGCTTGACTAGTCACTAACTGAACTCAACTGATGAAGGTTGGTATCGGCACTCCCAGTGGCTCCTAAATTGTAGGGATTGGTCTAGGAAAATCCTAAACTGATGAATGCAAGTGCAATCACTGACAGTATACCTTAATTAGTGTTCCCCACACTTTAGTAACTGGAACATGTGCCTCAATTAGGCCAAGTGGACCCAATGGTGCTAGTGACTAAAAATAGACTGGATGGAATCCCGATTTAGACATGACTCCTGATTTAGACATATGACCAAATTAGAAAAGGGAGGATTAATAATCCTAACACCCCCCCTAAATGATAACTTGGACAATCTATTGGCCCTGGTAACTAAGACCATAGGTCACCCATTACATCAAGTAAAGTAAAGTAAATGCTCAATACAAGGAGCTGGGGAAAAAACCACATGGGAAAAAAGTCTCCCCTCTAATCAAGCAAGTAGAATCAAGATCAATCTAGTTCTTCTGTGCACAGGTATCCTGGGGCCTGGCATGTGAAGCTCTCCATAATTATGTCTGGAGGAATCTTCCTCTTTGGAAGAAGAATGATATTCTCAACTAAATCAGAAATATAGACATCTCCTAGATCAAGACTAGACCCATGTAGAGCAACTAAAATCAACCGATAAGTGAGAAACGGTTCTTGAGGATTCAGAACATGTGAAGAACACTCAAGAAAATGATATGTTCCATCCATGAACATGAAACCATTAGTGGTAAAATCAGCCCCAAGTGTTAGGAGCAAATGTTCAAGCGGATGCAGAATGTCTTCCTCTTTACTAGTTCTGTGAGGACATGAGCATGTGATCAATGGTAAAGAAGCACTAGGACTGTGGAGAGAGAATTCTTGAGCTCCATAATCTGATATAGCTTCAAAAATATATAATGATTCACAAAATAAAATATCAGCAACCTCATAAGAGGAAACTAACACCAAATCGCTAGCAACAATTTTGAAGAGAAATTATGGTACTTGATTTTTCACACCGGAATTGGTGAGAGCACCTACAAGCATGACTATGTTACCACCTAAGTTGTACTTAGTGATTTTTTATCAAGTGAGCCTGGTGAACTGGACAAATATTTTTGTTCAGACTTCAGAAGACCTTCGAAAGTGCTTGTTGTACTATATCACATGTTCATACCCCATTGGGGAATTGTAATAAATGTTCTAGCATGATAGTGTCTGTAAAAGAATCGGTCTCTTCAACTTTATTTGTCAATCCAATCAGCCCAGGGTGTTTTTTCCCTTGGTTATTATTGGTTGTTGAATAAACGACTAATAATTTCTGATTTTTTCACTCCATACCTCCAAAGTTGGGGTGGTCGGCTTGGCATTTAGACCTATTGAGGTTATTAGAGTCTATGTGTCAATGTATAAACATGCTAGGCATCATGCTCAAGTCATATGAACATGTCTAAGTCCCCCTAGGTTTTTTCAACTTTTTTATTTTTTTAATTTTTTCAGTGTTTTTTATTAAAATTTAATTTTTCCAAAACTTAGGCTATTTTTTAATAGTTTAATTGGAAAAATTGATTTTGTAATAAAAGTAGGCCAAATAATCAGTTTCAGTCATGTAGGTGCTCATTTTCAAGCTAAGAGCACCATGTAAACCCATGGACCTGCTATTTCCTAGTTTTGAGTGATTTTCCATCACTCAGGTCAAAAAGCCCCAAAAAATCAATTATTGATTATTTTAATTAATAAATTGATGAATAATGGAGCAAATCCAAAATCCTAGATCACTGGATTCTCAACCGATTTGATTGAAATCAATCAGATCTGAACCAGATTGACTGGATCTTACAAATCCTTGACTGAAGGAGGTGATCTAGACAGATCCAGAGTTGAACTTCAGCATCCTTTATGGGGAATTTCACCCTCCCTCTCTCCTCCACGTGTTTGGGCTCATCTGGATGAGTTTTGGTGGATGCTTCAGTCAACAGGTTGAGGTGTCAGTCAGATCAGCCCCTCGATTGATAGTTGCACTCAGTTAAACTCAGATCTAGCTCAGCTAGACACAAATCAGGCATTGATGGACTCTCCTCCAGCTACAGTGGTCTATCTCCTTGGGATTTGCACCCCCCTAGGTTGGATCTCCTTTTTCTGTATAAATAAAGCTTAGGCTACCTCTTCCAAGCTAGTTAGAGTTGGATTGAGGAGTTGTTGCCATTGTAATACTGCTATATTTTTTATTGTGAATCAAGAATCTTTGGAGGCTATACCATGTAGTGCATGTGTTTGTGTGGATTCCCAGTGTCATGTTGATAATGTGGTAATTGCAATTTCTTTCCAATTTCTATGCTGCTTTTGTTTTCTGGTTTCAAGGATTCAGTTGAATCAAGTAAGGGTGTAAACTAGGCAAGTTAGATTACTTGTTCTTGTTTATACATATTATGTATGCTCAAGAATTTTAGTTATATTCTTAAATAAGACTATTTTTTCATGATCTTTCATTCGTGTTGCTTTATACATCTATATCCAGATCTCACGAGGTGTTGTGCAGGCTTGTGTTATTTAGTTGCAGGTTCCTGATTGGACGAAGGTGTGGATCAAGATTGATGCCATTCCTTATCCAATAAGCTCAAGACTCTGTCCCTTAGCGCTCCATAAAAGGCCCTCCTTTCAGCTTGTTCCATTCAAGCAATGAGCTGACCTTCTCTCCTCTTTTTCTCCTTTCTTTAAAAAATCAATCTTCCGGTTACCTGTTTCTTCCTCTTATGATCAGATCTAGTTCCAAGAATTGAATATATAGTGTTAGATCTAGTTCATTAGATTCTTGCTGATTAGATCTATAATTTCATAAAGAATATCACTTCATAAAGATAGATCTAGGTGTAGGAATTTCCTTTTTTGCAAGTAGCTAAACCATAGATCTAAAGCTTGCTCATAAGGTAGTTTCCTCTTTCGTTCTTTAAAGATTTAAATTCTGCAAGAAAAGTGTATATCTCATTGGCTGCCCAAACAGCAAGCCAAGATCCCAACGAAAGCTTGATTTCCTTGGTTCCTTTTCGCAAAACTAGATTAGCCCCTTTTAACAATTTTTTTACTTAATTTTTTTTTGGTAACTAGCTTGGTAACCCAAAACACTTTTAAAGTGTTTTTGGGCACATTTGATTTTAGTTGCTTGCTGTTTTTTTTAGCAGGTTTAACAAAAAAGAGAAGGAGACTCTACCCATTTTCAGACTCTTGGGCGAACCAGAGCTTCCCGGAGGCTTCCTCCACCACTGTGATTTTAGTTTAGCTTGTTACAAGCTTGTTGTAAGCCTCTGTATCCTAGATAACAAGAACCAAAGTGCATAATTCAGTTTTTTGATATTGTAACCAATAATAATAAAAATAATCATTTTGAGTAGGCTCTTTCGAGCCCACTCCCCATCCCCCTAGGGGGGATCCGCGTCCGTTTCTCCCTATTTGCTTTTTTCCCCCATTTTTTGCTCTAGCTTAGTCTTGTTATGCAAGATTGTATACTTTGATAACACTTTTAATTATTCCATATTTTAATTTCAAAGGTAATCATACTACTGACCCCACGACTTCTCGATTGACCCGCAAGGGGAAAGAGATGCGTGGTAGGACTGATTAGAAAACCGACATGGTGTATCTTTGATTCCTTTTCATCAATTGTTTCATTAGCTATAATAAAATTAACCCCTCCTTGATTCCCTGATTGAGATCCACTTGTGTTGAAAGAGGTTCCTGAAGGGTTTTCTTTTAACAAGAACACCTCTCTTAAAATTAAATAAAAATAACGAAGACTCCAGTGTGTATGCTCTGTACTTGGCTGCGGTTCGTTAGATTAGTCGAGCTGCATCAAAAGCACTTGAGTGACTAGAATAATTAGGATTCACTCTCCCAAATTAACAAACCATCAAGCAAAAATATAACGCCTCGATCTAACAATTACAGTAGGAAAATACCCAAAGGAAGCGAGAACTCCTGAAAAGTGACCTCGGGGCACCGAGCTCTGTTACACCTTCAGGTGCATTATGAACAACACCATCAGAGACTCCATTCAGCCCACATATTCCTTGCGGGTAGCCATGATGGTTTAGTTTTGGACATACTTCAAGTACCCCCTGGGTATATCTGGAGTCCCCTTGCCTAAGTTAAATTACTCATCTTCACATTAATTTTAAAATTAACCAAGATACAATTGCACGACATTTATTTCAGCACTTGCAAGCACTCTTAAAATATTTTCGACTCCATTTTTGGCACTGGTCAACTTTTTATTTCTTTCAATCTTTATGCGATTATGTGTCATTTCGTGCTTACTTGTGATCATCTTATCTGGTTATTCATTGTTTACAATTGTTAAGTAAAAACTCCTAAAAAGCATACTCTTTAGTACCATCATCACACTAAATCATTTTGCCTTAGTAACCTAATAGGGTCTACCCCCCTTGGCTTCGTTAGGAGTTGAGCCTAAACGGAGGAGCCAATTAGAAGGTGACGGCCTTGACTCGAGACTTTCCCCCAAGGACACACCGAGTGGCTCGAAGATTTATGCCACATGACCCAGGTGTGTGAAAGGAAACAACACTTTTTGGCACCATTGCCGGGGATAAATCTTTTTATTCTCGGGTACGAATTAGCTTAACTTTTTTCTAAACAACTAAAAAGATAGAAAAAAAAATTTGATTGATCTTGTCTTTAAAAAACATAAAAATTAAAACTCGGTCCATCTGGCAACTCCACTGTCTAACATCCCTCCAAGAATTTCTACCCGAAGACACCGCCATCAATTATTCAATCCTCTCCTTGATCCCGAAAGGTTTTTTAGGGAAATATTGAATAGGCAAACTTCTCGTAGAAACCTTGAAGATTTAGGAGACCAACCTCTCAGATATCCATCACATATTTGTAGAGAGTCATGTTCACCAATCTCAAGAAATAACGAAATTATTCAAACCCATTGACTTTTCTCAGATAGCAAGTGCTCCCCATGCCATTCCAAAAGATGCTATCAAGAAGCTCCCCATATTTCAGGGCAATAATGCCATCACTGCCAAGTCTCACCTTTGAAAGTTTGAAAAGCACCTAGTTAGTTATTGCAATGATGCTACCCATGACCATGACGATGTCAAAATGAAGCTCTTTACTTTATCCTTAGAAGATGATGCTAAAGAATGGTACTTTGACCTAGATGATGATTCATATAAAACTCTTAGTGAATTCCTAGAGGGTTTTAAGAAGAAATGGGGAGAAAAGAAAGAACCAAGACATCTGCTTGCTGCCCTTCATAACATTAAGAATATGGAGAATGAAACTATGGATGAATTTAACACTAAGTTCAGGTGTGTGGTTGCAAACCTCCCTCACGAAATCAAGCCAAAGGATGCCTCCATCCTCATATCTTACATCAAAGCTTTCACTGGCGATTTGAGGTACCAGTTAAGAGACAAAGTGCCATCCAATATAAAAACTGCTCAGGAATTGGCTGAGAAAATAGAAAAGAATATGCAGTCTTCAGGCAAGTCCAACATTCCAAGTCACACTAGGGGAAACAATTCTTGCAACAAAGAGACCAAGGGTAAAGCCATTGAATCAGAAGAAAATGGAACTTCTAAATATCCCATGGAAAAGGTGACGGACATGATAAAAAACTTGGTTACTAGTCAAAACCAACTAATGGCTAATCATTCTGCACACTTGAATCACATTCATAATAGATTAATCACAATGGAAAAGAATAATGGACCTAAGAACTTTTATCCCAAGCAAAATCAGATGTATCAAAATAAATTTCCTCAGCAAGAGCCTAGGATTCCAAACCAGTTAGACTCAGCTAACATGGTAGAATAAGTAATTCCATGGTGTAGACCCTGTGAACTATTCCACCAAGAAAGCACTTGTTATGTTGCAAATCAAGTCATGGAACATGGACTTCCCGAGTTCAGTAGTCAAGAAACACTTCAAGTGAGCCTGATCATGTATACATGGTAGGCCAAGCCTACCCTTTGTCACCAACTAAACAGTACAAGCCTAAAGATGAAATCATTGCAAAATATTATAGTGAAACTTATGATGAAAACTGTAATGTACATGATGGGTCTCCTACATGTTCTCCATATAATGATGACAGTTTGGAAGTTTTACTGCCTTGTGACCTTTTCTTTGAAGAAGATGAGTATGAAAATAAGGACAAGTATAACTTGGAGCATGATAAAAGTGACGAAGACTTCCTTATCTCTGACAAAGATGTTGATGAGGAGTCCTGTACATTGATGGAAAATCTAGTCTGTGACATGAATAAAGAGGAAAATAATGAACCAGAAAATTTTGATGGTTTTGTTGATTTTTCTGTCTATGGAATATCTAAAGGAGAGAGCATGGACCATGTGGCCTTGGGAAACTTTGATATGGAAAAGGAGCATGCAATCTATCCATATGATCAGTCTGAGCCATATATCAGTATCAATAATGAAGACATGGAGAAGCAGTGTTGTGAAAAGACAGATGTTATGCAGTTAGTAGAATATTAGTCTCAACTATCATCTTCACATATAGAGTTTCCTCATGATTTGGAGCCGCTTGGGGCTTATACAATGAATTATCATCCGATAAGCCTTGATGATTAGTATGATGGTGTAGTCAATCTGCCTCATCATTCCGATTTGTACATCAACCCTGTCCAGTCATGGATAGAAGCAGCCTACGCAAGCACTTACCAGTTTGGGAGGAAGTTTGACGACATTATTCATGCCTATGATTTCCCATCCATCTTGCCCCTTTCCGGATCATCACGCAGGTTTGGATTTTCTGAATAAATCCTTACTTTGGCTGGTAACCAAAGACAAGGAATTTTTTTTATGTTATTAAAATGCTTAGGTGGTTACATTGGATTTCTTATTACACTTAACACTTTTTATATCATGCTTAGAGTAGGAAAATAGCGGCTCCTTGAAAAAGAGCATTTACTTTCCACATTTTTGTTTTACCTATAATAAAACATTTTTTTTCTTTCATTAGTTAGTTACATTTATTTTATTTAAATAAATCAGCTTAATGGTTCATTTGGTTTTTATGTAAAGCTTGTGCGACTGAGGTTTTCTTGTCAAGTTGAGATGTTTTTACAGGGTGTATAAACCAGAGATTCTGGTTTTCTTGTATCCTCTCCTTTCCCTATGACCAGATCGAGCACATGTCCCACAGTTGGAGCCAAAATGTTACCACCTAAGTTGTACTTAGTGGTTTTTTATCGAGTGAGCTTGGTGAACCGGACAAAGATTTTTTTTCGTACATCAGAAGACCTTCGGAAGTGCTTGTTGTACTATATCACATGTTCATACCCCATGGGGGATAAGTAATAAATGTTCGAACATGATAGTTTCTGTAAAAGACTCGGTCTCTTAGACTTTATTTGTCAATCCAATCAGCCCAGGGTGTTTTTTCACTTGGTTATTATTGGTTGTTGAATAAACAACTGCTAATTTCTGAGTTTTTCACTCCATACCTCCAAAGTTGGGGTGGTCGGCTTGGCATTTAGGCCTATTAGAGTCTATGTGTCAATGTATAAACATGCTAGGCATCATGGTCGAGCCATATGAACATGTCTAAGTCCCCTTAGGTTTTTTCACCTTTTTTATTTTTTTAATTTTTTCAGTGTTTTTTATTAAAATTTAATTTTTCCAAAACTTAGGCTATTTTTAATAGTTTAATTGGAAAAATTGATTTTGTAATAAAAGTGGGTCAAATAATCAGTTTTAGTCATCTAGGTGCTCATTTTCAAGCTAAGAGCACCATGTAAATCCATGGACCCGTTATTCCCTAGTTTTGAGTGATTTTCCATCACTCAGGTCAGAAAGCCCCAAAAAATCAATTATTGATTATTTTAATTAATAAATTGATGAATCATGGAGCAAATCCAAAATCCTATATCACTGGATTCTCAACCGATTTGATTGAAATCAGTCAGACCTTAACCAGATTGACTGGATCTGACAAATCCTTGACTGAAGGAGGTGATCTAGATAGATCTAGAGTTGAACTTTAGCATCCTTTATGGGGAATTTCACCCTCCCTCTCTCCTCCACACGTTTGGGCTCATCTGGATGAGTTTTGGTGGATGCTTCAGTCAACAGGTTGAGGTATCAGTCAAATCAGCCCCCCGATTGACAATTGCACTCAGTGAGACTCAGATCTAGCTCAGCTAGACACAAATCAGGCATTGATGGACTCTCCTTTAGCTACAGTGGTCTATGTCCTTGGGATTTGCGCCCCCCTGGGCTGGATCTCCTTTTTTTGTATAAATAAAGCTCAGGCTGCCTATTCCAAGCTAGTTAGAGTTGGATTGAGGAGTTGTTGCCATTGTAATACTACTATATTTTTTATTATGAATCAAGAATATTTGGAGGATATACCGTGTAGTGCATGTGTTTGTGTGGATTCCCAACGTCATGCTGCTAATGTGGTAACTGCGATTTCTTTCCAATTTCTGTGCTGGTTTTGTTTTCTGGCTTCAAGGATTCAGTTGAATCAAGTAAGGGTGTAAACTAGGCAAGTTAGATTACTTGTTCTTGTTTATCCATATTATGTATGCTCAAGAATTTTAGTTATATGCTTAAATAAGATTATTTTTGCATGATCTTTCATTCTTGTTGCTTTATATATCTATATCGAGATCTCACAAGGTGTTGTGCAGGCTTGTGTTATTTAGTTGCAAGTTCCTGATTGGATGAAGGTGTGGATCAAGATTGATGCCATTCCTTATCCAATAAGCTCAAGACTCTGTCCCTCAACGTTCCACAAAAGGGCCTCCTTTCAGCTTGTTCCATTCAAGCAACAAGCCGACCTTCTCTCCTCTTTTTCCCCTTTCTTTAAAAAATCAATCTTCAGGTTACCTGTTTCTTCCTCTTATGATCAGATCTAGTTCCAAGAATTGAATATATAGTGTTAGATATAGTTCATTAGAGTCTTACTGCTTAGATCTGTAATTTCATAAAGAATATCATTTCATAAAGATAGATCTAGGTGTAGGAATTTCCTTTTTTGCAAGTAGCTAAATCATAGATCTAAAGCTTACTCATATGGTAGTTTCCTTTTTCGTTCTTTAAAGATTTAAATTCTCCAAGAAAAGTGCATATCTCATTGTCTACCCAAACAGCAAGCCAAGATCCCAACGAAAGCTTGCTTTCCTTGGTTCCTTTTTGCAAAACTAAATTAGCCCCTTTTAACAATTTTTTACTCAGTTTTTTTTTGTAACTAGCTTGGTAACCCAAAACACTTTTAAAGTGTTTTTGGGAACATTTGATTTTAATTGCTCACTGGTTTTTTTAGCAGGTTTAACAAACGAGAAAAGGAAACTCTACCCATTTTCCGACTCTTGGGCAAACCAGAGCTTCCCGGAGGCTTCCCCCACCACTGTGATTTTAGTTTAGCTTGTTACAAGCTAGTTGTAAGCCTTTGGATCCCAGATAACAGGAACCAAAGTGAATAATTCAGTTTGATGATATTGTAACCAATAATAATAAAAATAATCATTTTGAGTAGGCTCTTTCGAGCCCACTCCCCATCCCCCCAGGGGGGATCCGCGTCCGTTTCGCCCTTTTTGCTTTTTTCCCATTTTTTGCTCTAGCTTAGTCTTGTTATGCAGGATTGTATACTTTGATAACTCTTTTTTGTTATTCCATATTTTAATTTCAAAGGTAATCATACTACTGACCCCACGACTTCCCGATTGACCCGCAAGGGGAAAGAGATGCATGGTAGGACTAATTAGAAAACCGGCATGGTGTATCTTTGATTCCTTTTCATCAATTGTTTCAGTCATTATACTAAAATTAACCCCTCCTTGATTCCTTGATTGAGATCCACTTGGATTGAAAGAGGTTCCTGGAGGGTTTTCTTTTAACAAGAACACCTATCTTAAAATTAACTAAAAATAACGAAGACTCTAGTGTGTATGCTTTGTACTTGGCTACGGTTCATTTGATCGGTCGAGCAAAATCAAAAGCACTTGAGTGACTAGAATAATTAGGATTCACTCTCCCAAATTGACAAACCATCAGGCGAAAATACAATGCCTCGATCTAACAATTATGGTGGCAAAATACCCAAAGGAAGCGGGAACTCCTGAAAAGTGACCTCGGGGTGTCGATCTCTGTTACACCTTCGGGTGCATTATGAACACCAGCCTTAGAGACTCCATTCAGCCCACATATTCCTTGCAGGTAGCCGTGACGGTTTAGTTTTAGACATACTTCAAGTACCCCCTGGGTATATCTGGAGTCCCCTCGCCTAAGTTAAATTACTCATCTTCACATTAATTTAAAATTAACCAAGATACAATTGCAAAACATTTATTTCAGTGCTTGCAAGCACTCTTAAAATATTTTCGACTCCATTTTTGTCACTGGTCAACTATTTATTTCTTTCAATCTTTATGAGATTGTGTGTCATTTCGTGCTTACTTGTGATCATCTTATCTGGTTATTCGTTGTTTATAATTGTTAAGTCAAAACTCCTAAAAAACATACTCTTTAATACCATCATCACACTAAATAATTTTTCCTTGGTAACCTAATAGGGACTACCCCCCTTGGCTTCATTAGGAGTTGAGCCTAAATGGAGGAGTCAATAACAAGGTGACAGCCTTGACTCGAGACTTGCCCCCAAGGACACACCGAGTGGCTTGAAGATTTATGCCACGTGACCCAGGTGTGTGAAAGGCAACAACAGACTGAAAGCTCTTGGATTTTAAAATATGAACCAAATAATATCATATAATAAATTAAATCATATATAAATAGGTTCACAACAGATCCAAAACTATGAAATGAAATCAAATCCCCAGTAGCAGTTTTGTAGGAGACTTACGGTACTTGTTTTTTCACACCGTTGATGAGAACAGCTACAAGCAGTAGTGAAATATTATGAATTTAAAATATTGAACCAAGAAATATCATATCATATCCAAATAATATAATATCATATCCAATAAGTTTCATAACATATCCAAAGAAATGGTCAACCAAGACGGTGGATGCACAGCTTTCTTCTTCTTCAAAATTTTGAATTTTGGTGCATGCAATCCTGCGGAAATTTGCTGGAAGATCTAGATCATGGGAAGAAAATGCATCACTCTGGTAATCTGATATTTCTTCCAAAATATCCAAGGTATTACATATTTTCATACCAAAAGCAACATTAGAGGGAGAAAAATCAAACTTCTCTTCACTTTTGGAAGCAATTACTGGCAAATTTTGCACATAATTCAAAGGAAAATCACCAGTGAATGTTTGCAGCGAAGTGCAGCAGTGTTTTTCTTCAATATCGGAGATTCAAATGTCTTATTCTATTTCATCCATATGAGGATATGAGATATCAAAGATCTCATGAACTTCCGAAGCATCAGGAGAAGGAGTCACTGCAAGGAGACTGTCTCCAATTCAAATTGACTGTGTAGAAAATTATGCTTCTTCTTCATTTTGAACAACTTCATCAGAGAGTGTGGAGGCCGAGAATTTTGAATTTAGAATGATTATGGTACTGAATATGCTCTCCAAATTTCTTTTATGATCCTCATCAATCATTCCAAAGGTTCTGTCCAATATTTTCCAGAGATCCTTTGGGTTTTCAACAGATATTTTGAGGTAGCGCATGTTAGGAGAAAGGGCCATACACATTGTTCCATAAGCTGCATCACATTCATTTAGCCAGTCATCCTCTCTCTCAAAGGACTCTTCACCAATTCCAATAGACACCTCATAGAGATCTTGTCTCTTTAGAGATGCAATCATCTTCAATCCATTCTAAATAGTTTGTGAATAGGGTGAGAAGACGAACTGATGAATCCAGAATTGATGAAGCCATTCGAAGTTGTACCTGCAAATACACAAAAGAAAAAGTAAGGTCAAATAGCCTACACACTTCAGGTTTTCATCACACCCAGCATAATTGATCAAGCAAGCTTGATCAACAATTCCTTAACTTGGGGTATTAAGTGGTAAACCTCCTGCTTCTGGCGCAGAGCTGGAAGGAGCAATTTTGCTCAAAAATGATCTAGTAGGAGATCTGAGGAGGAGAAGTTCCTTGTTCGCCAAATATCTAATACCATATTAAATTGAGCACATAGATCCATGGACAAACACACAACTCACAAGATATATCACACAATTTACTCAGTTATTGAAGAATGAAACAGTGCAAAAATGGCTTGCAGCTGTGAATGCTTTTCATTAATCAAAGAGTAATTAGATAATAATTACAATGAATTGCAATGGCTTAAATAGCCACATGCAATTTGAATCCACATGAGGAAATTCGAATTGATTAGACTCTACTTGACTGTAGGTAACTAAGATTTTGTCTAAATCATTGTCGAAGGACTCAATAGTTAAATAACCTTGTCTAAATCATTACCGGAGTTCAACGGAGTTCTAAAACACAACTCAAGTGTCTACTTCAGTGTTGAATGAGGCTAATTGACTATGGTAGGTGATAAATGCACCTCTCCTGAATGAAACCATGCAAACCTAGCACTAACTGAATGTAGAGGACTAGAACTAAATGTAACTGACTCCTAACTCAGCATGACTAGTCACTAAATGAACTCAACTGATGAAGGTTGGTATCAGCACTCCGACTGGTTCCTAAATTGTAGGTATTGGTCTAGAAGGCTCCTAAACTGATGCATGCAAGTGAAATCAATGGCAGTAGACCTTAATTAGTGTTCCCCACACTTTAGTAACTAGAACATGTACCCCAATTAGGCCAAGTGGATCCAATGGTGCTTGTGACTAAAACTAGATTGGATGGAATCCCAATTTAGACATGACTCCTGATTTAGAAATATGACCAAATTGGACAAGGGAGGATTAATAATCCTAACACATGTACATTTGGACCTACTTGTATTGCGGAAGTTATGTATAAGTTTATGTTTACGTTGTTAATGATGGTTGTTATTAGATTTACTTCTAGCATGCAAATTAAAATGAAATATTTTGGTACTTGGATACCAGTTTTAAATTAAATGTTGAATAAATAAATAAGGTACCAAGAGCATAGTACTTAAGCAAGCTTGTTTACATTGCGTCCATTGGATAGTAACATAGTAAGTACATATAAACAATTATATGGTTATGCATAATCTTGTGTTTGGTCAAACTAACGCACATGTTAAATGGGCTAAGTGATAGCAAAATAAACATTGCACTGAAGTGACTTCGATGACATGGACTTTGAAAGAGGAATGGTATGCTAGAGAAGCATTATTTTATAATTATTATATGTTTCATTACTATAATGTGTAGGCAAGCGCAATGTTTCAAGAAACATAGTTTCCCAAACTAGTTATTTAATGATAAATCCCTAAGAAAAACAAGAGTGATGCAATATGCCAATATAGGGCACTGACCCTAGTTCTATTGGGGGGAGGTGGAGGCATTACCCACCATTTATCCTCTAAGACTTGGAGTTGTGGGAGGTCTATGATAAGTCATACTCCCCAAGACATGTAATGATGACTATTTGTTTCCTACTAGGGAATCTTGAACGATGTAGTTGACACTTTCGCTTATGGGTTCTATTTGGGGTTAGGACAATATAGTTGACTCTCCAGGATATTCCAGTAGAGGAAGGATAGGATGTGGAAGATAGTTATGCACTAGAAGGAGTAAGTAAGTAGTTAATGATGTTGAGAAAGTTAGCTACCATGGATTGATTACTTGTGTGTGTGTGTGTGTGTTAAAATTATTACTTTACTCATGTATGCTAATCTATGTGTGATTGTTATACCAAAATCCTGTCACCATCATGTGATAAGACCTTTGACATACCTACTTGCCCTGAATCCCAGCACTTGGAGTGGAAACCCATGCTAATTGTCAATATTCCATAAAAATTCCTAGCATCGTGCTTGCCCCTTTGTCCAGGAGTGGTACCTTGCTCGCACCACCTATCCCTTGTTGTCCACAAGCGGTGCCACCGCTTATGGCCCTTAGTCCATAATATTTTCTTACCAAAACTGCTCTGTCATTGAAGGAGAAATGCGGTACCCTGGGTAAAAAGGGAAAAAGAGAAGTTTCTCGAGGCTTCTAGATGATAAACCTCATGTCCTCCCTTATCCCTACCATTGTGGGTCAGTTAAGCTCGAGATCCCTCATCCTAGGATCTTAGAGGCCACCTCATCCACTAATCTCTCAACCTACCCTATCCATTGAGCCTTATAAATACAAGCTCATGTCGAAGGTTGAGGGGAGAACTCTTAAGGTATTGTTATGCTGTTGGATTGATTACTTGGCCCAAGCCATTGGAGAGCATAGAGAGCTAGAGTCGTAGCTTGTGGGGATGACAGTGCTTGGTTTCATGGAGATGCATGTCAACACTAAGGCTTGGTTGTAAACTTCTCCATTTTTATCATAATGCAAGTTGATTTCTGTCCCACATTATTGTTGTTGTTTTATTTCACATGTATGTTGTTAGATTCCTTAGTCACTAACATGGATCAGTAGATTATATTCTGGTAGCTTTTATGTGTTTGCATGTTTAAGCTAATTGCAGGTACACAAGGTTACTATCGAAGCATCACATTCCAGGTATCTATGGCGTCTAGGGAGGGTCTTCAACCTCTATCCTTCATTTGTTCAGGATCTGAACCATTTAGACCAATGGAACACCTTACTATTTGCAGAAGGTGAAATATTCCAGCTAACAAATCTGGCAACTTCGCTGGGGAATAGATATATGTATCAGTTGTTCTGATCTTCCTTGGCCTTCAACTTTTGTCTGAATCTAGGCTCCTTCTCCAACTCTCTTCAATCATATCTGCTATCTGACTCAGTGGACTTTGGGTTTGAAACCTCCAGATCTTTTAAGATCTGAATCATTTCAACCTTTTATGCTCTGTTTTTATACTCAATCTATCAGCCTTTACCCTGATTTGGTATTTTTCTGACTTGATCTATTTTTCTCTTTGTGTTTTGGATTTTTACAAGGAACCACACATGTTCTGTTGGCAAGGAGCGGTGCCACCGCCTTAGTCCAGTTAGCAATACGCGATGCCACCACCTAAATCCAGTGAGCAAGAAGTGGTTCTGCCTCAAAACCGCCTGTCAGCAGCTTCATCTGCACGGTGCCAGGTAGGCCCTGTTCCAGACTTTGTATTTTGATTTTTGTGTGTTTTTGGCTTACTTTTTGATGAAAATGAAGTGTATTGTATATTCTATAGTCGCTTTGATTGTTTTATTCTTTCTGCATTCAAAGAGAGTTTATGTTTCTTGCATTGGATTTTGCATTATTTTCTTTGCTTGACACCTCTTGCTCTTTTTTGTAGATATTATTCATTGTAATTGGAAATATATATTTCATTTTCATGTGTAGGCTTTGGTTTGTTTTGGACTTGGAATGCATGAGTGATCCATGTTGTTTTGAGTCTTTCTTTGCTTGGGTTGATTCTTGTTTCCTTTTGCATGCTGATTTTTTCAGTGCTTGGTAGGAAAGATTGGTTCTTCGTTTCCTTGTCTGTCTCAAAGAGAAGTTTTAGTTTTCTCTCTCTTTTCTCTCTTTTGCTTTATTTGCAAGTTTGTTGAACGATTTTCTTCTTGTTTTGTGTATGATTGTTTGAAATTCTAGATCTTGCTTTCATTAAGAAGAGATATTTGTTTTGAGCTTTGCGTGCATTAGAGTTAGATTTGTTTGGAAACGTTAGTGAAATCAGCTTTCCATTAAGTTTTTATGCGTCTTTTTCAAGCATGAAAAGATAGAAAACATTTTGATTTATGTTCGGTGTTCTCTAGATCTCTTTTTTATTTGCTTTGAAGATTGTTTGGGGTGCATTGATATTTTACTTTTCGTTTGAAAAGATAGAATTGCATTTGTATTTGGCTGTGCATTTTTGGGAAGAAAAGTAAATCTCTCTCCCTCTCTTAGGTAGAATTTCATTGAAAAGGAAAACTTGCACTATCATATAGATCAGTATGCATCTTCTTTAAATTCAAGTTTTCACTCCATGGTTCCACCTAAACACACAAGATAAAATTAATGGTAGTACTAGGTTAAAACTTCTAGCAATTTGAGTGATAAGTTAGAGACGTGTTCAGGCATTGTAAAACATAGGAGCTGTCGTTACTTTGTCTGCATTACATGCCAGGACTCGTGTGGTTCTTCCACGTACCATCGGTATATCAAACGGCCTTTCACGTACCCTTGAGGTATATAGAAAGGTACTTCATGTATTGGATTGTATATCGGAAGGCCCCTTGTGTACGGTTATGCATTAGACAGCACTACTACCGATTTGAGCTCCCTCATACCTAGCGTATATAGGGAGACCCTTTTAGGAATCCTCAAACCATCTGAGTTATCCTTTTGGCCTGTCCTGTGAGGTTCCTGACTCTTATCCACTCCTTTCACATGTTTTCTTGTTGCTTTTAGTTTGAGTAGTACTTGCTTGTGCATGGTAGTTAGGAGGTTATTAGAGAGTTTAGAGATGGCATCCCAATATGGGGCTACCACTCATGAGGTTCCTTTCCAAGGTGTACCCTTTGTATTCCCTCCAAGTGAAGGTATTGGTCCTCCCTTTATTGCCACTCTAAATATTCATGGATTAACTATAGGATTACCGGTCTGGCTATTTAATTCGATAATTCTTGTTACACCTAATGTCTCAAATGTCACCTCTCCTCCGGGAGAGGATTGACCTCAACATAATCCCCTCCTTCTTCATCAGTTTTCGCTTCATCCCTTTCTTCTTCTTTGCTTGACCAAAGCTCTATGGTTAGTAGTCATGTGGATAAGAAGAAGAAGAAAGGGAAGGGTAAAAAGAAGAAGGATAAGAAAGAGAAAAAGTAGCAACTATCTGCCCTTGATGGTGCTCATTCTAAGAGAACACTCAAAAATCCCAAGTTCCCTTGTAAGCTTTGCAAGGGGGACCACCTTCTTAAGGAGTGTCCCGATATCTCTCATGTACAAGAAGAGTGGTCTAAATGATCCAAACCGTCTATGTCATCAACCTCTAATCATCATGTTGATGATACTCCCTCAACCAGTGACCCATTAGTAAAAGGTCATAAGGGTAAAGTCTTATATCCTTGTTTGCTAAGCAAGGCTATGCATTGTACTTTTCTTTGTCCAAGCATGGATGAAGCTTCACGTTGTTTGGAAAATATTACTGATCATCAATAGGTTATTCCAACAAGTGATAGTAATCTATCCCTCGATTCCTTGCTAGTTGACCAAGTGATCAATTCGGTTTCACCTATAATTGATCCCACTCTTCCTTCGAAGAGTGAAGTGGTCGATTCAGTGTCATTTCCACCCAATCCCTCTCTTTCATCAGACAGTGTTAATATTGAAGTAGTCGCTTTGACCAAATCTTCATCTTGTTCTTCTCTTCCAATAGAGAATGAACCAAAACCTACCAAAGTTTTTATGCTTCGTTCTGATTGTTCTCGACAAGAGAAATTTTTTTCTATTTTGACAGAACCCTCTCCAAGTAATGAGGTTATTTCCTTTGACTGGAGTAACCTAACAGAGTCTCATCTCCATTTGAGTGTTCCTTTCCAGATAGTTGTGAATGTTACTATTAGGCGGATACTTCGCACTATTGTTGAAGAAGGGGCTTCTGTTATTATTCTATCCTCAACTGCTTGGAAAGCTTTAGGCTCTCCTCAGCTTGTGCCAACCACCAATCAGATACTGGCTTTTAATTGAAGGCCTACTACACCCTTAGAGATCCTTCCTCTTTTTCCTATTACATTAGGAGGGAAAACTATCTGTATTGATGTTATGGTGGTCCAAGGTCCTTTAGATTTTAATCTACTCCTTGTACATGATTATGTTTATGCCATGAAGGCTGTTGTGTCCACACTCTTTAGAGTTATGCATTTTCCCCATGATGGGAAGATTGTGACCATTGATCAACTTTCCTTTGTTACACCCGACCATCGTGTGACTCCTAGTAATCAGACTGCCCTAAATGTGCTGCATGTTCTTATGGTTCCTTCCCCTTCTTTTAGTTAGCTTCTTCCCATCATAGGTAAAATGGGGGGCATGGCTCTAATCTATGGACATCATAATGGAGCTAAGCTGTTAGCTTTTATGAAATGGGGGCAACCTACCAACCTCTGGATATCATGTTTGGTAGGAGAAGGTTTGTAGAGCATAGTTTACTTTTGGTTTCAAGCTCGTTAAAAAATAAAACCACTCCTAGAGCATAGTTTACATTTTGGTTTTGAAGCTTGCATGACAATGAAATCATTCATGAGAAAAGTTCCCATTCTATGTCAAGTTCGTTAAAAATGAAATAGAACTTGACCATCATGTCAGTTTTCCATGAGCAAAGTTCCCATTCTATGTCAATCTCATTGAAAACTGAAATAGCACCTGACCATCATGTCAGTTTTCCATGAGCAAATTTCCCATTCTATGTCAAGCTCGTTAAAAAATGAAATAGCACCTGACCATCATGTCAGGTTCTGACCATCATGTCAGTTTTTCTTGAGCAAAGTTCCTATTCTATGTCAAGCTCGTTAAAAAATAAAACCACTCCTTAAGCATAGTTTACCCTTTTGGTTTCAAGCTTGCATAAAAATGAAATCATTCCTAAGCAAAGTTCCCATTATATGTCAAGCTCGTTAAAAAATGAAATAGATCTCCTCAAGCATAGTTTACCTTTTGGTTTCAAGCTTGCATAAAAATGAAATCATTCCTGAGCATAGTTCATTTTCTATTTCAAGCTCATTAAAAAATGAAGTAGGTTTCCTTTAGCATAGTTTACCTTTTGGTTTCAATCTTGCATAAAAATGAAACCATGTTCCAAGCATAGTTACCTTCTGTTTCAAGCTTGTGTAAAAATGAAACAGATCCCCTTCCCTTGAGTCAAGTCTTCACTTTAGTGTTAGAACTTGAAACTTCTTTTCACCTGCCCGATTCTCGTTCTTCTTACCCCCCTGGTGAACATTTTCACATTAGTAACCAGGTTTTTAGGTTGGGTATGGAAGAAGAATCATCTAATGAAACGAAACTTGGGGGCATGTCAAGCCGCTAGCAACCATGCTAGGGGTAAGCTTCGCTAGAAACCATGCTAGGGGTAAGCTTTGTTACCAATCATGCTAGGGGGAAGATTCCAACATCTGTATATCATGTTAAATGGGATTTTTTCAAGCATAATTTACCCATTGGTTTCGAGCTTGCATAAAAATGAAACAAATCCCTGAGCATTCTTTCAACTGATCTTCGAGCTCGTTAAAAACAGTAAGATGGTGTTGTTACTTTTCATTTTTCATGCTCTCGTTAAAACATCAAATTTGGTTTGAGCTTAGTTTATTACTTTTTCCTGCTCTGGATTCAAACATGAAAAAGGATAATGGAGTCCTCTTTAAACTATTTTTACGCTCCCTAAATATGAAAAGATAGTCGAGCGATCTTGTCTTCTTCACGCTCTTTAAAGTATTTGAAGAGTCGTCCATTCAATGGTAGGTTATCTCTTTTTTGGTTCGGATAGGACTATTTATGAAAAAGGAACACTCCAGCCAACCATGATTGGAAGAGTTCCCTGAGGTATGATTTTATACTTTTTCGGGCCTTGGGGACTAAATCATACGAAAAAGGACCCCTTTGGAGTCTTCTTCCGTATTCGTTCAGACTCTCTAAACATGAACGATACCGAGTTTTCTTTCATTGGACTTGTTAAATTAAACATTGAGAGACTCGTATTGGGAATGAACCCCTCCTCTCTCAGGTTTGTAAAATATATGAGTCTGGACTTGTCTTCTGACAAGCTATATCGAGTGTTTGTTACCCTCTTTGAACTCGTAAAACCAAAAAGAGGCACTCATCAATCATGATGGGGGAATGGGAAGGGAATCATTTTGCAAATAATGGCAGTTGTTTGTCGTTACCTTTGAACATGCCACTTGCCTGCACATCATGTTAGTTAATTGGGTATTCAGCTGATCTCCGCGGTGATCCACTTTCATGAGTCATGTCAATCCTTTGAGTCTTTCAAAAGAATGCATTGTCCACTGTTGCATTGTGTGTCTGTCCTGTTCAGTCATGCTGCCAAGTATTTTTTTCGTGTCGTTCGATGTTCAAAGGGGGATTTGAAGAAGTTTTACCTCTGCAGTCCACACAATCTTTGTGTTAGTATCTTAGAGTCAGTCATATGGTTACTACATTCACATCATTCTAAAACTATGTTTCGAGTTTCGTGTCGTCGATGTGGAACTCATCATGGCCCTCCTTTGACGATACTTTTCCCGTTGACATTAGCTCATCATCCGAGAAATAGTCTTAGAAACAATATTTAGTACCTTGAGATCTGTATGCCTTAATGACAGATTCTCTCACTCTTGACATAGGTTCACATCATTGACCTTGGATCGATAGAAGCAACTGGGTGTTCGACATCAGAACATCTATTTACACTCAGTAGATTGTACTAGAGTACCTTGGGAATCATTGACATTAATGGTGATCTCCCTCACACTTGTTAACAGTTCACATCATTGGTCGGTAATCAAGTGGTTTCTACCATGTTCGACTTCAGATCATTGTAATTACATGGATAGAATCGTAATTTGTGGAAGACGAGATGAAGACCCTGGGTATTTGTTTAAAGTGTTCATTTCTTTCCCCAGGTTGTGATGGAGTTTTGTATACCTAGCATGGATCCACATTTGTATGGTCGTGGCTATCCTCAAATTTGCGTCTATATGACATAGATCTACATCGTATGCCTGGTAGCTATGTCCAAGTTTGAGTCCTCTATCACATGGATCTATGCTGTATTCTAGTAGCCATGCTTGTTTATTCCTCCCATGGATCTGCCTTATATTGGTCTACAACCATGAGTTTGGTTACTTGTGTCTATGAGTCAACATACTGATGTGCTACAGATGCCTACTTGACAACATGCTCCGATCGAGCCGACATTTTCACCTCATAGAGACGACTTGTTCTCTCAAAGCTCTAGTTTATTGTACCCCTCTAAGACTCATGCTTTGGGGGGCATCCTGTTATACCAAAATCCTGTCACCATCATGTGATAATACCTTTGACATACCTACTTGCCTTGAATCCCAGCACTTGGAGTGGAAACCCATGATAGTTGTCAATCTTCCATAAAAATTCCCAACACTACGCTTGCCCCTTTATCCAGGAGCGGTACCTTGCTCGCACCACCTATCCCTTGTTATCCACAAGTGGTGACACTGCTTATGGCCCTTAGTCCATAAGCATTTCTTACCAGAACTGTTCTGTCATTGAAGGAGAAAAGTGATACCCTGGGTAAAAAGGGAAAAAGAGAAGTTTCTTGAGGCTTCTAGATGATAAGCCTCGTGTCCTCCCTTATCCCTACTATTGTGGGTCAGTTAAGCTTGAGAACCCTCATCCTAGGATCTTAGAGGTTGCCTCATCCACTAATCTCTCAACCTGCCCTATCCATTGAGCCTTATAAATACAAGCTCATGTCCATGGTTGAGGGGAGAAATCTTAAGGTATTGTTATGTTGTTGGATTGATTACTTGGCCCAAGCCATTGGAGAGCATAGAGATATAGAGTCGGAGCTTATCGGGATGAGTGTGTTTGGTTTCATAGAGATGCATGTCAACACTAAGTCTTGGTTGTAAACTTCTCCATTTTTATCTTAATGCAAGTTGATTTCCGTCCCACATTATTGTTAGTGTTTGATTTCACATGTATGTTGTTAGATTCCTTAGTCACTAATATGGATCAGCAGATTATATTCTGGAAAATTTGATGTGTTTGCGTGTTTAAGCTAATTGCAGGTACATAGGGTTACTATCAAAGCATCACATTCCAGGTATATACGGTGTCCAGGGAGGGTCTTCAACCTCTGTCCTTCATTTGTTCTGGATCTGTACCATTCAGACCAATGGAACACCTTACTGTCTGTAGAAGGTGAAATATTCCAACTAACAGTGATGTGCAGTTCGTATTATCTTAATGTGTCCTAGTTAGTTGGATTATTCAGATCTTTGAATATTGAAATATTGACTTGCACACTTGATTGTGACCATATGCGAATGGTGCATTAGAGGTGATTGTTTATCAATAGTACATGCACAATATATGGGTATGCTAGATATGCATACATACTTTACACATGTGCACTAGTAGAACTGCTTGGTGCATTAGTTACTAAACTAGTTTACTAATTACATGATGAATGTTTCATGATTATGCAAAGCAAAATGCGTACAAATAAATATCTAGCAGCATTAATTACTAGCTAGTAGTATGATTTGATTGAGTATAGTTGGATGTCATAGATTTTGGGGGGGAATGTGAATCAACATTAATACACACGATTTTCATTCTATTTTATGATTAGTAGATTTTAAATTATTTTATTTAAATGGTTTAATTAGTATTTCCTATATAATAGAAAGGGGGGGATTTATGAAAGGGGGTTAGTTAGAAGAGGAACTTGGGGAAAGGGGAAGGAAAATTGGATGAATAGGTGGAAGGAGGAAGTGAAATATTGGTTCAGTTAGCTAATGTTGTTCTTGGTGCTCTAGGCACAGAGGGCCAAGGAACTTGTGATTTTCTTGGATCTAGGAAGTCACTATAGGTTGTTCCTATATGGATGGGAGGTAAATTCCAGTTTGGGGAATTTACTATGGTAGGAAAAAAAATAGGGCTTAATAATTGGGGGATAACTCAAATAGTTCTATATATATTCTACTAATCCCTACACTTAAACAGTTCTATAGATATTTTACTAACCCCTACACTATTCTACTTAATAAAACTATAATTTATTTATTATTTAAGTATTATGTTTCACTGAACAAATTACTATGTTATGCATAATGTTGTTATTCATTGTTAAATTGATACTATTGTTAATTATGATTATTGTTAAGTTTACAATTCAAAATATTTTCATATTGTTAATTTTACAATCAAAATATTTTCAATTAAACAAAAAAAATGTTAATGTAGGACATAAGGACCCAATGAGTTAAACTAGGTCCTTACATCAATTATGATCAAGCTATATAGATTTTATTATATTCATACTCCTATTTTGATATCAAGTTATCCTTGGTTTTAACTTATCTTATCTAGGTACATCTGGTTTACTATTAGATTACATAATAATATAAATAAGCTCAGTAGGATGTTGCTTGTTCATAATGGCAATCTTATGTTTTGCAACTAGTGTGTTTTCCCTTGTGGGATAGCAACAAACTAATGCTATGTGCATTCTCTTTAAATTAATTTAATTTTAATTTCTAAAATATGTAGAGGAGGGAGGCATGGAAAGTTTCCATGTCTATGGTGACCCAAAACTATTAATTGACTGGGAAAATCATAATTGCAACATTCAAAACTTAGTCCTAATTGTTATTGTGAATCAAGTGGAGGTAATAGATACTTTGGATTCCATTTTTTCACATATATCATGAATTCAATACCCATGCAAATTTATTATCTAAAGAAGCCCTAATCATCCAAGAGGAATATTTGCATACTTAAGTACAATGAAGGATCTCTCATTTCATATTCAAAAAATCATTGTATTAGTTCATACAATGATAGGATTTTGAAATGAAATCTATGATATGATCACAACAGTTGGAAGTTAGTACAACTACACATGTTATTGTGTAATGCTTCATTTTTTTTTCAAAAGAGAAATATTGCATTAGGTTAGACATTTTTTTCCTTTGAATAGGTAGGGATGGAATTAAATTTAAATATTTCAATAACAATCCAATGTATATATAAAGGTTTTTATGTGGAAAATGAAGTAGAAGTGTGTGTGTGTGTGTGTGTGTGTGTGAATTGGGTCTAGACGGAGTGGTTGTGAGATGGAGTATTATACTCCCCACCCAAGTTTATTCTATCGAGTGACTTGTTAAGCTCATAAAGATTATTATACTAGTGTAAGGCAGTTTACCTCATTTACCATCCATGAATCATGGGGAAGTACTCTACATATTTTCCATGAGGTTATTCCTTCAAAAAGTATACATGCATACATATTTGTCCAAGAGTAAACATTTTCTTAAATATTGATTTACATATGAAAATAAACTCCCCCTTTCCCATTACAATATGAATATATATAGCGAATAAAACGAAAAATATTAAGAGTACTTTATTCCTTCAAATATTTTAGGTTCAAACAATAGGCTTTAATACCCTCCTTTAATTTAAATACACCTTAGTGTCCTATTACACACTTATAGAATGTTGTGAGAAGACTTCAATTGCTCCAATCACTTTCCATACCTATGAGAAAAAGGACACCCCCTTTCCCATAACACAACCATAATAGGATGATGATGGTGGTGGTGGTGGTGTTTATTAACATCCATTATGACCAAATTTTACCTATCAAACGTTACAAATATAAGGAATCACTTGGTTTTATTTAGAATTTTTTATGTGCTTGAAAAGCTTTAAGAGAAGCAATCCTAGATCACCAAAGTTGCAACGAGTTAAAAGGTTAGGAAGCTTAGTATTATAGCAAATGTTTAGAAATTGTATGTTAAAGTGGGTGTACATAAGACATTCTAAGAGAAATTAATTTCCAACTTCAACCCTCTTAGTGTCACAAATATGACAAATTCTTTCATCCCACAACATTTTAAGAATTGTCCAGCGTCTTTTTTCACTATAGAATTTGTGAGATTTTGTTCTTATTTTAGCAGTGTTGATTATCTTCTTTATGATAGTTAAAACAATATATACTTTTGATATTCTAGATTAGGATTA
This sequence comes from Pseudotsuga menziesii, assembly GCA_001517045.1. NCBI lineage: Eukaryota > Viridiplantae > Streptophyta > Pinopsida > Pinales > Pinaceae > Pseudotsuga > Pseudotsuga menziesii. The sequence goes on from LPNX010970663.1 coordinate 158,082, forward strand.
ATCACCTCCTTATAGCATCTTAATTTTCTATTACCATCTAGTTTTTTATCATGCCACAACAAAGATCCAACACATATTGTCCAGGTGAACAACTATTCTTTTTCCCTAGGGGTTGAGTTATTTTTTATTATTTATTTATTTTTCAATAAAGATGAATTCAATGCACCTTATGTTTTTTGTAGTATGATGAATTATCACTAGTAGCTCTTCACATTTAGTAGAGCAAGTGATGATATTTCACGAGGAGTGTCTCCAAGGAAATTATGATATGGTTTCTAAACTACAAATTGCATGCTCCACTGTGCAACCTGCTTCTGATCAATGACAAAAGGTGATCTATGTTGAATTTTTTGTTATATGAGATCATGCATAGTAAAAGAATAGAAATAAGTTGTCAATTTTTTGGTAATTAACATGTCTCTTTCCTATCATGTGCTCAAGGGACTTTTTTTTTCTTTCGGGCATTATTGGTAATAACTTTGACCGATTTTGGCCATGCTTGAGGTGGTTGCATATGAAGGACAGTTTTTCATTTTCATCTCTTCCAGAAATTGTGGGCTTGACCTTCTCTAGCTTCATTTACACCTAGGGACTTCCTCAGTATTCAAAGCTCAGGCTCCCTTCATCTTCAGAACATGGGATTCCTTTACTTCTGACTTGTGGGCTTCTTTAAGCTTCTGCGGGTATCTACAGGCCTCTGTAGGATTCTTCCAAGTTCTGTGGGCATCCTTCCAAGCCATTTTGGGCTTAACCTAATTTTGAATCATAATAAGTTGATCCAAGCCCAGTGGTGCCTACGTCTTTTATCGATAGTATTTTTTATAGATGTACCCCCCTACCTTATCATAGAAATCATCTCTCAATGGTGCCTAGAATATCATTTAATTAATGTTCATACAATCCATGTGGTGCTTACAATGTATTTTATCGATGGCATTTTTATAGATGTACCCTCCTACCTTGTCATAGAATCCGCTCTAAGAGGTGCCACTTTAGCCTCTAATTATGTATTTTAGCCAATTATTATGAATTTGTGCATCCTAATGGGAAAAAAGTTTTTGAGGCAATAATTAGTGTGCTTAGGGCCACTTTGGGTACTTTTGGACACTTTTTAAATCATTATGCCTTATTTTTTAGAGTCAGCTAACACTTTTTGACCTTCCCCCTGAACTTCCCATTTTTTTCCCTTTTACTTCAATATGTTTTTTCCCATATCTTACTTTCCCAATATATTTCTTTTCTATAAATCACCTTTCTTGTCTTATATTTTATCCATTTCTTTGTCTTTAAAATATAGTATGTATTTTTTCACAAGTACTTATTGAAGATTCAAAACCATGGAAAGGAAGGTGCCTTTCCACAGTTTTTTAAATTTGTTTTGAAACCTCCAAGTTTCATCTCAATATCGATGAACTTTCATCACAGACATTGCAAATCATTGAAACCCGGGGTGGATTTCCAGGAATATCGTCGCTATAGAGATGAATTTTTGTGGAAAAATTACCGTTCAACTTGCATATTTCATCCAAAGTGATTGGTTTTCCACGGTTTTGCATGGAAGAAATTTCTGTTCAAATTCTAGAATTCATCGATAGAGAGACAAAAGTTCGTCAAAAGTGTTCCATAGTTTTGCGTGGAAACAAAAATTTTCCTCACATTTTTTGGCCATATTTTTGTCGTTATAGGGATGATAAATTTGTCAATAAAGCGACGAATGCGTGGAAGAAAATTCTAATCAAATTCTAGAATTCGTCAATAGAGAGACAAACATTCATCGAACGTGTTCCATGGTTTTTCATGGAAACAGAATTCTGGCTAACAGTTTTTGGCCATATATTCGTCATTATAGGGACGACAACTTTGTCAATAGAGTGACGAAACTTAGAAAATGAATTAAAAAAAACAATTTCAAGGCCACCGTATAGAAGACACGTGGCAGCCAGTTTTCATCTCTATATCAACGACTTATAAAGTTTGTCGTTATATCCATGAAATAAGTGCCACGAAACATAGCCAAAGTTATTGTCACAATTGAGACGAAAAAACGTGGAAAAAACAACTAAAAACCGTCACATTCATTTTAAACATGAGATGAATGCTAAAATATCATAGTAAAGTTAATATTAAAATCATGTTCACTACATTTTTTAATGATGGTATATGGATTGATTCATAATTTGTGTATATAGTTTGTGATGTGGGAATATAAAATTTACATTTTCTGAATGTGAAACCAAACCTTATTCTCGATTGAGACGTTGTGTGACACACAATATTTGTATTTAATGAAACTTATACATTACAATCTCTTCGTTGGCATTGAACATTCTTTATTTGTTTAATGCAACACAATACTATGTTAAATTATTTTTGAGTTGATATAAAAGTGCATACAATAATGAGTGGAAGAAACACAATGTTGATAGGTTTTATGTTCAAATCCATAATATATTTCAAATGGACTATATTTAGGATTGTGTTACTTTGTGTTATAGATATGTTAAATGAAAACAAGATTGATATCTCATGTAGGATATAACCATTTCATAACCATGTCATGCATTAGGTATAACATGACTAGAGATATTTTGAAAAAAGTGTAGATAATATTAACGACTATGGTATGTCATAATGGATTTTTAATAATAAGAGAAAGACAGTTCTTGAGCCCAATCAATAAGAGTCGGTCCAGCCACCAAATAGTTGAGATTATAGACCCATCACAAACACTTTAAACTTTAGTTTGATTGAGATCATTTTCCTTCATGCATTTGGTTGAAACTGTCCACCTAACCTTCCTTGCCTTAGCCAATAAATTCTTAGATGATTGGTTAATGGTCAAGATTAGTTGTTATGGATTGGTCATTGCTAAGTGTAAATACGCAATGGAGTCAATTGAAAATGTCAGGTGGAATAACTCCCGAATTCTTATTATTTCTCCATAGAATGCCTTTATTTATACATCTACGATGACTCTTGGGATAACACATCCGAGAGTCTCTTCATATTCCTAATATTTACAATAACGTATAATCCTGACGAATTATATTCCAACAATCCTCCCCTTAATCCGAAGGGGTGTTAGTAAGTCCGAGCATGTTTCTGAATCTTTTAAACTTTTCTCGTCCAAGCGCTTTGGTGAAGATGTCTGTAACTTGATCATTTGTGGAACAATGTTGAAGATGGACTGTCTTGGCCTCTACATGATGTCGAATCAAATGATACTTTGTGTTGATGTGTTTGGTTCGATCATGGAATTTGGGATTCTTAGCTAGATTGATTGCAGAAGTATTGTCAATCAATAATGGAGTGGAGTTCTCTTGTTTTTCTTGCAAATCTTAAAGTATCTTCCTGAGCTATACTATTTCTTTCGTTGCTTCAGCTGCAGCCACATATTCTGCTTCTGTTGTTGAATCTGTCGGAACTGACTATTTGCGTGATCTCCATGAGACAACTGCTAATCCAAGACTCATAGTGTATCCAGAACTTGATACTCCTGTCTCCTTATCGCCATCAAAATTTGAGTCTGAGTACCCAATAAGTTTGAAGTCATCCACCTTAGAGTACTTGAGTCCAACGTCTTAAGTCCCCTTCAAGTATCTTAGAACTCTTTTTGCAGCTGACCGGTGTCCTTCACAAGGGTTATGCATGAACCTTGAAAGTATGCCAACAACATAAGAAATATCTGGTCTAGTTGTTGTAAGGTAGATAAGTCTTCCTACAAGTTGTCGATACTTGGTCGCATGTTCAAATTATTTTCCTTCGCTTGATGTGAGCTTCATTTTCTGTTCCATTGGAGTAGAGATAGGGTTGCATTCTGTCATGCAAAATTTGTCTAGTAGTTCTCCAACATATTTTTTCTGAGATAGGAATATGTACTTAGGATGTTGAGTGACTTCAATTCCTAAGTAATAGTGGAGATGTCCCATATCTATCATTTCAAAGATCTTTTTCAAATCTTTCTTTATGGATGCTATATAGATCTCATTGTTCCCTATCATCAAAATATCATCTACGTACACCACAAGATACACAACAGATCTTCCAACTTTCTTTATAGACAGTGTTACATCATCAAGATCAAAATGTTCAAAATTTAACTTCAAAAGATGCTCGGTTAATTTTTCATACCATGCGCGAGGCGCTTGTTTTAGGCCATACAAGGATTTGACAAGCTTGCATACCTTTTTTTCTTTTCATTTCACAACAAAGCCTTATGGCTGAGACATGAAGACATTCTCTTTCAAGTCTCCATTCAAGAAAGTAGTCTTCACATCCATCTAATGAACTTTCCACCCATTTTGAGCAGCTAAAGAGAGTAAGGTACGGATGGTAGCCCATTTTGCTGTAGGAGAAAACATTTCTTCATAGTCAATTCCTTCCTTCTGTGCATAGCCTTTTGCTACAAGCCTTTCTTTGTGCTTGTCAAGTGAGCCATATGATCTATATTTGTTCTTGTACACCCACTTGCAGCCAATTGGTTTGGTTCCAACTAGAGGGTCAACCAGCTTCCAAGTTCCATTCTTCATGAGTGCATCATACTCATTCTGCATAGCTTCCTTCCACTCAACTCAAGTAGAAGCTTCTTCAAAGCAAGTTGGTTCAAAGTTAGTAGATAAATTAAATTCACAATCAAATGATACATCCATGTCATCACCTGAATTATCTGCTTCTCCTCCATCTTCATGTCTTTTTGAACTTCTCGTTCCCGTCTTTCCAACTTCATCCAGATGGACACTTTCAAGTGTCTTTGTTGCCCATTTAGGAATCTTTCGTGATGGTCCTAGTTGATCAGCTGGTGGTGCTTCATTTCCTTCAAGGTTGAGTCTTCCAAGTCTCTCAATCACATCATCCAGTTGAATCTCTTGTTTAGGTGAAGTAGCAGGAACTTCTTCATGTAGGGGAGTTGGTGCTTCATATGGAAATTCCAAAGGTTGATCCAGAATAGGAATCCCCCCTTCAAGGTTTGGATTTTCATATTCATTTTTAGAATATTTCTTTGGATGAGGATATTTTTTCAAATGATCAAGCTGTCTCTCAATGGACTGGTCATTTTTATTAGGCTCAAGAAAAATGACATCTCTGGAAATAACAAAATTCTTGTTTACCTCATCATACAGATGGTATGCCTTGGAGTTTTCTTCGTACCCCAGGAAAATGCATTTTCTGCTTCGAGCACCAAGCTTGTTTCTTTGCTCCTTTGGAATCAAGGCATAATAGGTGGAACCAAAAACTCTAAGATGCCTGACTGAAGGGAGATGGCCAAACCACATTTCATGTGGAGTCTTGTTATCAAGAGCATTTGAGGGACTTTTGTTTCTCAAATAGGTTGCACATTTCACTGCATCACCCCAAAACATTAGTTTTACATTCTTAAAAAACATCATTGAGTGTACCATATTCATTATGGTTCTGTTCATTCTTTCTGCTACACCATTTTGTTGAGGATTGTAGGGAACTGTAGTGTGATGTGCAATTCCATGTTGGCGAAGATAATCTTCAAAAGCATTTGAAGTGTATTCTTTCCCATTGTCAGTACGAAGTGTACCAATTTTAGATTGTGCT
>LPNX010970663.1:163833-181333 GCA_001517045.1 Pseudotsuga menziesii
GTGGGCAAACCAAATACACCATTATTTATCAACAAACGAAGACTGTTATAATTCAGATGACCAAATCTTGCATGCCACAATAAACTTGATGACAAATTACCTTCTCCATGCTAAGAGAGGTAGGCATAGTTCTGAACCCTTGCAGATGAACCCTTTAGCTTCAGCAGCTTCCCATCTTCATATCCAGTCATGATGACTTGGTTGTCAGAGGACTTTCTTATTTCTATGATTCCATCAAACATGTGGATGGAATGGCCTTGTTGTCGAATCTGCACCAAGGACAGCGGGCTTCTCTGCAACTCTGGAAGATAAAGAACATTCTTCAACAAGAAATCAAGGAATCAAGGCATCTTCAGCCGAATGGTGCCCATTCCCTTTGGTTTAAGACTTGACTTATCTGCAAAGTAAACTATGCCATTTATTGTTTCATTAAGTTCTTCAAAACAGTATTTTCTAAAAGTCATGTGTGATGTTGCACCAGTATCAAGTAGCCAACAATCTGTGTAAGATGAAAGTGAAGTCATTTCATTAATACCAAGATTACAATGTGCAACAATACAATGAGCAGAATCTGAAGATTTACTAGCATCTTGGTTCTTACTGTCATCTTTCTTCTAGTTATGTCTGTCTTTGATGGAGTCCCACGAAGCCCAACACTGATCTGCTGTGTGTCCAATATTTCCACAATGCTTGCACTTCAAATCTGATCTTTTGCTAGAGTTGTTTCTCCCTCCTCTACCTTTGAAGTTTCTTCTTCCTCTGCCTCTCATGCTGCTTTCTCCTTTGGGATGATCTTTGGATTGGTCTTTGGTGTGGTTCTTTGCCTTTTGATCAAAGCAAAGTGATTCTCCAGAATGCTCGATTGTCTTTTGAATCTTGCAACTAAAACAATAGGAGAAAAAGAAGAAAGAGTAAAGGTGCAGGTCTAAGTCTCTGCCACCTTCCTCAAGCTTTACAACAATGTCAATGTCTTTGCTATTGTCATACAAACTTTGAAATACAAACTTAACCTCTCAAGCCTACAATACCAACTTTAAATATGCTTTCAATGGCTTTCAAACTAGTGGAAAACAATCTCTCACCAACGCAAAGGAGCAGGTCGCAGGTCAAAGAAAATCAGTCTTTCTTCAAGAGATTAGAACGCGGCCTTCTTGTCAACACAGTCTTCACGGTCTACAGAAATACACTTCAACATAGTGTATACTCTTCAAAATACAGACGTACACCAACAATCTTCTCTGGTAATGTAGTCACAGTTTCACTTTGTAGCAGTTCAAAAGGAAGAGAATCGCTTCAGAAAAGAGAAGCGCAACATGCACTTCTTCAAATCGAAAAGAAGAAAATGCAACGCTTCTAGTAGTTTCACATTCTCCAAGTAGTCTTCAACAAAACAATGATCTCATATCCAAATGAAACAGATCTAGGTCTCGATGTATTCAAGACGCATATCCACATAGATGAATACAATCGTGATCTTGTTCACTCACATTCAGGCTCAGTCTTTACACATTCCACCAACAGTATTCTGGTGGAGGAGAGCATCAGTTCTCAACTACAATCTTCAAGTAGTTGTGAGCAGCTTCATGATAACACAAGGAATTCGTAGCAATCTTCACCGAGTTTGAGGAAAGGTGTGAATGTTCATCGCAACAATCTTCAATCACCGATCTTCCATAGACTCATAACAACCAAATAGAAAAATATCTTCAATCTTTATCAAAGAGGTCGCATTTTCTCCAAAATTTGCAGCCGCAAGTTGTAAATCTCAAGGAATACTTCACAACAGTCTTCAATTCTCAAAATACAGCACTACGAGTTCTCAATACAAGAGATTATTCAAACAAAGAAGTCGCTTATCTCATACAATATTATGGCTACCGAAAATAGCTTCACTCATGTATATACTCCTTTCAGCTTTCCCACAAAACTTATGCAGTCACAACCATTGAGTGTTACAGTAACGATTAGAATACTAGAAACTGAAGATCGCAATGGTGTGTAGAAGATCTCAGCAGGTAGTGCAATGGAAGCACGATGGGTCTATGAGAAATATGAGTTGCAGCAGAGTGGTAACTCTCAAATGAGAAAATGAAGCGTTGATGCAAAATTAGGGTTAGGTATATAGCAGACTAATTCAAACGTTCTAGCAATGAACAATCAACGTGCAACAAATTGAGGAAATAATTAATAACATATTTCCCAACGGACTATTTCATACCTAAGATAGCCATTCCTCAACACAGGCCTGGACTTGTCACGCACACAATGAATGCACTGGCAGGAGAGATGCACGGAATTATTAACACCCAGGCTGTAGGAAAACACATGTAATTACAGACTGATGGGGCAGGAAGCCTGAAATAAATAAGTAGAAGGAAGGATGAACGTTTGGCAGCGAGACTGCCAGGACTGACAAGCATACAGGCAGGAGTTATGGTAGGCACCCACTCTGATACCACTGTCAGGTGGAATAACTCCCGAATTCTTATTATTTCTCCATAGAATGCCTTTATTTATACATTTATGATGACTCTTGGGATAACACATCCGAGAGTCTCTTCATATTCCTAATATTTACAATAACGTATAATCCCGACGGATTATATTCCAACAGAAAATATGGATGAAAAAAAATAGTATTTGTTCTTTAGCTAATATCTCAGGTTGTGACACTTATGGATCTTGGATAGGTTGGAGGATTCTAAACCTGCCTGAGTGTTGTATGGTGAATCTAACCATATCTAGAAGGCTATAATACGAGGTTTTTCGGACAATTTGAAGACAATATAAAAGCATCTTCACAATAACCCACATGTTAGGAAATGTATATTATCGTTTCAAACTTACAAATTTCATATATAATGAAAAAATTATTCGAAAAGAAAAACCAATTATAACATAACAATAATATACCAGACATAATTTAATGGAACAAATACATAATTCATATGCATTAAATAGTAGAATTCACCATATAGATTACACCTAACAGTGTAAAATTTTATTAATAAATGTAAATATATCTAGCTTCAACCCCATGGTGTTATTTTCAACTTATGACAATTATATGGACTGTGGTGTGCATTTTCCTAAGACCAATTTTGAATATTTACACACTATTTTTTAGGTAACAACTTAAAATTTCAGTCATTAATTTTGAATTTGTCCAAGATACTTGAAATTTTAGTCATTCATGTTCAATTTGACTGCCATGCATTCCTAGCTTGCATTTTTATGTTTATGGCTTGCATTTTACAACAAGTGTCCATAACAGTAAAAAAAGGTTATTGCACCTTTCATAGGTCGACTGTGAGCATACAAGGTCAGGTTATATAAAATTAACACAAGGATAGTCTTCTAAATATATATAGCCATCCATCTGCGAGATGTAGAACAGTTGGTGGCGGGGTATGGTTAAGACGTCCCCTAAGCTGGAAGGTCACCGGTTCTAATCCCGTCGGATACCTAAAATCCAACCATGTTAAGGGTTGGTGCAGTCCAGGCCGGGTGCGATCCCCGGGTGATTTTGACGGCTTAGATGCCCCTGGTTCGTGGCCACTCAGCCAATGGCAACCCTACTAGTCAGGGGGGTTCCACCACTTTGCCAACAAATATATATATAGCCATCCAATTTCCAAAACCATTTACTATAAACATTTAATAGGAGGGTTTAGCTTGCATTTTTATTAATGTAGGTGGATATTTCATAAATACAAGACAACCATGTACTATTTTTGCACAACGGGCACTTTCTGAACCAAAATTGAAAAAATAAATGTATAATAATGTGGAAAATAGTAGAACATACCATTTCCAACTAAAATCACTCAAAAATATCCAATACTTAGGGCAGGCGGGTATTTTTGTGATCTAGGTAAAACTGGGTTGAAAACACAAAAGTTGTCATTTTGTCAATTTAACTCTGGACAAATAAAACAAAATTTTAAAAAACAGAAAGAAAATTTTGTCAAAAATATATCTATCTTCAACCCCATGGTGTTAGTTTCAACTTATGACAATTGTACGGACTATGGCATGCATTTTCCTAAGCCCATTTTTGAATATTTACACACTGTTTTTTACGAAACTTAGAATTTCTGTCATTTTTTTTAATTTGGCCAAGATACTTGGAATTTTAGTCATTCATGTTCAATTTAACTGATATGCATTCCTAGATTTCATTTTTATGCTTATGGCTTACATTTTACACCAAGTGTCCATAACAGTAAAAAAAAATTAAAATTGCCCCTTTCATAGGTCGATTGTGAGCATACGAGGTTAGGTTATATAAAATTAACACAAGGATAGTCTTCTCAATATATCTAGCCATCCAATTTCCAAAAACATTTACTATAAACATTTAATAGGAGGGTTTGGTTTGAGAGTAAATCAAAACATGTAGAGAAGAATATTACTCTATTATTATATTACTCACTCTATTACTCTATTTTTTCTAGAATAGTTAGAATGCCAAAGTTTTACTCTATTATTTACTCTTACTTTCTTATTTTCAATAAGTATACTTAACATGCTAGAAAAATAAGTATACTTAACATGCTAGAAAGTTAAATATATTGAAATTGAAAATATAAGTTGTGTATAGTTGACTTGAAACACATTTGTAATTTTTATTATAGTTTGGAAAAGTCAGAACACATTTGTAATTTTTATTTTAGTTTGCAAAAGTCAGAACACATTTGTAACTTTTATTATAGTTTGGAAACGTCTGAACACATTAGTATTTTTTATTTTAGTTTGGAAAAGTCAGCGTACTGGTACCATGTGTGTGCATTTGCGTGCATCCTATGCGTGCATCCCCTTCTTCCTTTATGAGCATTCCATCATCCTGCAAAATGGAAACAGTAGCCTCGTCTTCCATGCCATCAACTGAAACAGGGGGTTCTGAAGTTGCTGAGAAGTTCACTATCAGAAAATTCGGAGAGATCGATGAGGCATGGAGTGACAAAACCAACTGGCCAGAAGGTATGCTAAATGTCCTAGTCAGAGAAAAAGTGCATCGTTTTCTAAATTTCGGTTGGTTCAATTTCAACAATGAAGAGATAGATAATGTCATTTCTAGTTATGATGATGAGTCCAAGGAATTGATTATTTTTGGGAGGAGGGTTTTTCTGGACACTGATTTGTTGTCAGGTGCAACGAAAATTCCACGCAGGGGGAAGTAATGTTGACCACCAAGAAAACCCTGAAAGTAGAAAAGGGTGAGATGGAAAACAAAATATGTGGAAAAATGGTTAAGGTTGCCCAGAATGGTTTAAAGATGCAAGATGTTCCACCAGGACTATACAAAACCTTAATTCAAATTGTACTTAGCAAAATTATGAATCACCACAAGCAAGATATTTCAGGTGATTGTATGAAGTTGGTGATTCATTGGGTTGAAGACCTAGCCATAGATGTTTCTCATCTATTGGAAAAAAACTTGCATTTTGCACTGCAGGAGAGCAAAATGAAGAGAGTGAAGTTCAGTTACCCTGGCACACTACAAAAAATTATTGACTTACATCAACCTAGCACTGTAGAAGGAAGCAGATTTAAAAATACATATATTAAGAGGTTGAAACTGGACAAAATTAACCAAGAAGTTCCTCAAAAATCTCCAAAGGACAATGTACAAGTCCCTGAAGATCCTTTTGAGTACTGTATGGAAGGTATGGGAAGTGACTCTAAAGAATTTGATGTTGTCTCAATTCTGGTCGGATTACATGAAGGCAGAGAAATAAATGTAAACGAGATGCATGATGTTGAGTTTAATGAATAGGATGAGCATAGTGATAATGATATTTATGCTCATGCAGAAATGCCACTTGTTATATATACACCTCCACAGTTGGGAGTTGAGAAAAGTTCCTCTCCAAAATATTTTTTTGATGGTAAAATTGTTTTTAACCTAATGTTCGATAAAATGTTGCATTTCATAGAAGAAGCTGAATTTCATAGAAAAAACTTTTCCTATTGGCATCTTACCGCAGTACAGAGCGTAGAACTCTGTAGGATTAAGCATATGCAAATTCAGGACTTCTTAAAGGTAGGCGCTATTTTTCAATTTTCACTATTTACAGGTAATTGCAAGGTTAGAAACAGAACACGTGCATACTATGGAATATTCTATTAAAATTTTGCAAATGCTGGACCTCTTTAAGGTAGGAGGCATTTTTCGATGTTATTTTTCAATGCTTTTTCCCAAAAAAAAAAGTTGCCAAATTCCATTTTTTGATGCCTCCTAAAAATTTTCCATGTTTACACGAAATTTCAAGATTACAAGGATCCCTTGTGAATACTATGGACAGTTCGAGAAGGATAATAGTAGGAAAGGACTATGTTCTTCAATCTTTGAATAAGGAGCTAGAGAAAATTCAAGATGAATTTAGAAAGGAAAATGAGAAATGCAGAGAAGAATATATGGTTGTTCGGAATAAAGATGAAGAAACCATAAAGAGACTGGAAGATGAGCTGAAACATCGACCGGATATTTTGGACATTCCCCCTCTAAGGAATGTTATCGGCCAAGAAGCAATACTTACCACTGAAGTCAGTAAGTTAAACAGGATAATTGAAATAATGAAGGCTGACTTTCAAAACAGCCTTGCTGAATACTACAATAAACATCAACTTTAGATAAATGAATATAGAAAAAAAGAGGAAAACATGAAAAACATAATTGCTAAGAAAGATGAAGAGTTGAAAGGGAAAATAGTTGAACTTGAAAACATTACTGCAGAACTACAGACTAGAGGAGTTGAAAAGTTAAAAGAAGTTGAAATTGGTAAGGGACAAAGTAGGCATCTGATTTTTGGTGAAATTTATGATATGTCAGCACACCAACGGGCTTTAATAAGGTATGAGAGGTCCCTACAAAAAAAAAAGGCACTATACGTAGCTTTTAATGCAATACAAGCTCATGCACAAATCAAAAAGGGGTTACAAAGCTATCGTGTCTTCTTAAGAATTCGAGAGAAGTCCTTGATGGATGCTAGTGCAGCAATGAATGCTGGAGCTGATCTCTCTGCATGGTCAACCATAAATAAACATTGAAAAACAAGCTATCTGAGAGGGATGATGAGGTTAAAGATATCAGATTGAAACTACTTGAGGATAGTGAATCACAACATTTGGGATGTAAGTTTGAGATAGAAGATCTAAAATATGAAATTTCCACTCTGCAGAAGAACAACATGCTTCAGCGAGTAGCAATTGTGAATACTTCAGATAATACAAAATCGAGGGAAAAAGAGTTGGAGACAGAGACAAATCAGCTCAAGAAAAAATTGACCCAAGTTTAGTCTGAGTTGAAACGTGCAAATGATTGTCTTCATCAAAAGGAAAAGGAACACGAAGAGAAAAATAAGAAGAATGTAGAATTGATGAAGAAGTACATCCAAGATAACGATAGATTGAGAGAAATTTTGCACAAATGTGCAACAAAAGTGAAAGAATTAGAACGAAAATCAGAACATGCACCTCCTGCAGCTTCTGAAGAACCAGAAGCTTCTAGACAAGCCAAGAGACTAGAATGTACAAATTTACCTTCTCTAGAAAAGGAGGACTTGTAACCTAAACCTCTCAAGAAGCCTAGAACTATGGAATAACATTATTTATATATGCCATGTATGTAAATACATTTCAAGTTTTAATACATAAATTTATTTGTGTGTGTGTGTGTGTGTGTTTCTTGGCAATGTATATGTTTTTTATGCATTTAATGTGAATGGAAATTTTGAATTTAACTTTTCAATAAGTGTACATAATAGGCCATAAAGTTAACAATATCAAAACTTAGAACTTAACTTGTGTACTATAGGCATATATATTTGAATTTGTAATAAATTAAAAGAGTGATAGTAATTAGTGGATATGAGATGTCAGTAGATTTGGTGACATAGGTAGATCCTAGTTGTTTGCTTGGAACTGTTGATATTATAGGGATATTATGGGGATGATGGATTCAGAACTCTCAAGTTCTTTATGAGAATTTTGATGCTATGTATTGTTGTATTTATGTAAGTTTCTTTATCTAATGAAACTTAAATTCCAATTCTGGAACAATGTCATACAATTCTACTCATGCAACCAAATTTCAGCGAATAACCCAAAGTTGTAATGCCTATAGAACTGGCCTAAAAAAGACAACTGTATTTTTCTTACTAAAAAAAAAATTAAATATTTAATATGCCTTCCATCATTTGTTATATTTCTAAACTTTGGTAACATAAATGTTAGAACAATAGAATATATGTTTAGTACGGCAAGATCACTAGAAATGCTTATTTCAACATAAGTTTCTTTCACCATTTTGCATACAATGTTGCATTTCGATCATCTAGGACTTTTTTCTTTTTGTCTTGTATCGCACTTTTTATAATGACATCTGGTTTTATAGGATTCCCATCATCCATCTTTTGGATATCAACTGATGCCCCTTGAATTTCTTGTTTTTCACCACTAAAAACCCTGTTTTGGAAGGCGTGTATCATTCTCCTCAAGAAAGATTAAAGAAAACTCAAAACATGAATAGGTATCCAAACCAACTAGCTATAGGACTATAACATGGTGCGGGAATTCTTCTCAAACCATGAATTGTGGCGGGCATTCTCTTAAGACTGCTGGGACCAATTTTGACTAAGGTTGTTGGGACCAATTCTTCCTTAAATATATGTTGTAGTTTGGTGAGGAAAGTGACATGGTTGTATGCTCCATAAAACACTCTAGACACTCAAATTATTAATATATTTTTCACATCATCCTATGAGGCATGGCGGGTATTTCCTTAAGGCCACTTGGGAAGATTAACACCAGTTCCATACTTGGACAAATTTCTCAATTTGGTCTAATCTACCTAAAACACCCTTTTGGTAGGTCCATAACTTTTTCTTCATCCACTTCCAAGGTAATCTGAAGACATTGTCAGGTAGGCCAAAGACCAATATGCAAGACACCCATGTCCTTCAGGCATTTACTCTAACCCATAATTTAGGGTGGGCATCTTTCTGAGGTTACTTAGCCATTTTTGCATCCACTGGTGAAAAACCTTGTTTTGGCAAGCCTGTATCTTTCTCCTCAAGAAAGATTAAAGAAAAATAAAATCATGAATAGATATCCAAACCAACAAGCTATAGGATGGTACCATGGTGCGAGAATTCTTCTCAAACCATGAATTGTGGTGGGCATTCTCTTAAGGCTGTTGGGACCAATTCTTCCTTAAATATATGTTGTATTTTGGTGAGGCAAGTGACATGGTTGTATTCTCCATACAACACTCTAGAGAATCACATTATCAATAAAATTTTCACATCATCTTATGAGGCATGGCGGGCATCTCCTTAAGGCCACTTGGGCAGATTTAACACCAAGTCCATACTTAGACAAATTTCTCAATTTGGTCTAACCTGCCTAAAACACCCTTGTGGCAGGTCCATGAATTTTTCGCCATCCACTTCCAAGGAAATCTGCATACATGTTCAGGTAGGCCGAAGACCAATCTACAATACCCCCATGTGTTGCGGGCATTTACTCTAACCCATAATTTAGGGCGAGCATCTTTCTGAGGCTACTTAGCCATTTTTGTATCCACTAGTGAAAAACCTTGTTTTGGCATGCTTGTATCTTTCTCCTCAAGAAAGATTAAAGAAAACTCAAATCATGAATAGGTAGCCAAACCAACTAGCTATAGCACGGTACCATGGTGCGGGCATTCTTCTCAAACCATGAATTGTGGTGGGAATTCTCTTAAGGCTGTTCGGACCAATTTTGACTAAGGCTGCTGGGACCAATTCTCTTAAGGTTTTTGGGACCAATTTTGACCACTTTTCTGAAAAAATTTCCTCATGGAAGGGTGGATTTTGTATAGTTGGGTGGTCTCCTTGTTTTTTGCATGGAAACCTTGGAAATTTCGGCATGGCAACTCGAGGTAAACTCTATTGTTGTATTTTTTCTTCAAGAGTTTTTTACCTTGGATATTTTAGGGTTTGGTCTAACTTGGGCATTTGCAGGTATGGTTGCTACTAGAGCGACGATTCATTCTTGTTCACAAGGTGGTGTCTTAGCTATCTTGATTTCACAACTACAGTTGGTTCAAGTAAGTGATTTTCTTTTCCTTATAAGAATTGTAAATTGTAATGTGTAACCCTGAAATATTTTCTTTGGATTTTGGATTTTATGAATTTATCTATGAAAATGAGGGTTGTTTTTATGCATCCACAAGTTCTATTTTTCATCCTTACATCCATGTGATATACAATGAGTAATGCTAATTGAATATATACATATCAACCACAACCACAAGCCCCATTATCATGATAAAGATTAGGGAAAATCAATGTATGAAAATGGAAACCACTTGTAACTCAATAGGAAGTAAGCTAATTGGTGTCTAATTCATTGAAACTTAAGCTTCAAAAGGAAATGGGACCCTGCCCTTCAAATTTGATCCCTGGTGGGGAGCCTTTTTATAATGTCTCAGACCCCGAGGCTAATCCTTGAAATAGGATCTGAAACTATTTATAGTCATAATCAAACATTAACAACTAGAGCGTGGTACTTCTGTCGTGGTTTACATATCTTTAAACAAACATCATGGAGAAAATCCACATGCTCGGTCTGGATGGCAACATGACATTTCTGGTTGTGAACTCGCAGGAAGTGAAAACAATGTCTCAATATGCTTCTGGTGGCTCATTTCTAATTGGGCTCGACCACTTGTCCATTTGTTGAGTCAACAATGTGTCCTTTCCCTTTGTGTTTGTTCTGTGCTCGAAGGCACATTTCTGCATGGGCTCAAAGCTGGAAAAGGAGTTTATATATATCCTTTCCATGCTTAGCTTTATTCACATCTTCCCCCTTGCTTCTGGAAGAAACAATCCTCTCCAGTGGCTTGTCATTCAAGTACTCCTCACTACCTTAGAAAAGGATGGCGAATGGGGTGCATGAAAGCTATGACGAAGACCGTGTGCACTTGATGCTCTAGTATGAGCATTCGCTCCCATATAAAACAAGTGCATCTCTTAAAGTGGTGTATGAGGTCTTCTCCCCGATGGTTGGTGCTTCCCTGGTGTGAAAAACCAGTGCAATAGATGATCTTGGAATCAATCTCACCAACCAACAACACACCCACACTAACAAGCATCTCGAACCAGATTGCCATTGAAAACATATCAGAATCCTCATAACCTCTTGGCAAAATGATACCACAAGTTTTCTTTTACACTAGCTCATCCTATGCACCTTAATGGCTCTGAAAGGTGGTGTTTATATAGGATTGGAAAACTGGAAAAGGGGATGACCCATCAGCATTTTTGCACATTTCATCGTCAAGTAGCCTGGTCGACCATACGCTTTAGGGAATATGGAATGGATATGTTCTGGCCCTTTCGCTCTTGTGACGATGTAATGTCCCAAATTTTTCATTGGGTCACAATGGCCAAATCACATTTTCCATATTCATGAAAGTTGTCAAAGGGATGCTAAAAGTCAAATAATTGCCAAGGAGGAAAATCACTAGTTTCCTAGGTTGGGGGTGGAAGCTTTGAGATTTGGAATAAGGGGGATAATAAATGATGTTTAGACATTAGAAGAGGATAAATATTTAATAATGTATCTTATTGAATAAATACAAGAGAAAAATGAAATGGCTATGGAGAATGGAGACACATGGAGACTATGGGGCCCACTCAAGCTAGAATTCCTATGTTAAATGGCATCCTCCTCTTGTAATTTCCAATCTATGGGAAGCCTAATGTTTTGGGATGGATTATGAGGTTAATATACTTGTCAATATACTTCATAGGTTTAATTTGGGATGAATTGTAACTTACATGGGAGAGGAAGAGCCAAATGGGAGTTTCATGGACACTTGGCTAGATTCCCCTTACATTTATGACATATATGACAGCAATGATGGATATTCTATGATAGTTATGACACAAGTCAGATATGAAGGCTAAAATACTGACATAGTGACATGTTAGGACTGAATAGGGCATCTTAGAGGTCGAATTTTGGAGTGGAGAAGTACAAGAGGCTCCTACTCAAATTTGGGAGAAGAGGGAAGGTGAAGAGAGAGGCCACATGGCATAGCATTAGTAGCCACACCAATTCGACTTGGCTTTGGTTTACGGATGGATTTGGAACCTTAGAAGGCCAATAATGTTTATAAAATATATGGATCATTCATGAGAAGAAGCTTTTTCTCATTTGTGAATTGTGAGAGCTAGTGGATGACTAGTTTTCTTGCTTAAGCCAATTTCGAGGGTGAAAGATTCCCATCCTAGTTGGTGTTTGGAAAGGCCACTCAGGTATTTCAAGGAGATTTAATGGAGTCTTATTTTCAGTTTAAATATATAGAAATTTCATGGACATCTCAATATCATCTTGTTCTTCCATTCATCTCAAGTTTTCTCACCATATTTCAGCTCTATGGACTGAGGTGCACTTGGTGAGATATTCATCTCTTTGAGGGAGTTTCTCTTGCTCCATTATTTTGTATTCTGATTTAAATTCTCTGTTATTTAATTTCAGAAATATATCATGTTGAAAATCCAATATATCTCATGTATTATTGTCCAATATTGAAGAAACAGTGCCATTTCCCCAATACCTTGTTGTAAACTCTTGCAATCTTGATGGAATCGAATATATGTGTGAAAAATTGATTATTTATGAATGAATGAACTGTAATTAATGTCTACTATGGGTTTCATGTTCAGTAACTGATAATTTGTGGCCATTGGGTTGAATTTCATATCAATTGGAGCAAACTACATCTCATTTCCCGAAGGGTCGAAATTGTGACTTGGGAGTTGTTTTGGAAAGAGTCATAAAAGCCTGTATAAAATGAACCATGATGCATATGAGGCTTTGAAAAGTTCCCTTACACATAACCATCCTCTGTTCAGAAATTCAAGTGACTTTAGGATCATTTGTGAAGCCATTTCCAGCAATTACCCACGGGGAATTGGAGCCCCAATTTGCTAGTAAAGACTCCTACTTTGAACAAGACATTAAACAAGTTGCAGAAGTGTTTGGAGGCAAGGATAATTTTAGGGGATAATTTTAACCCAGTGGGCTATTTTTCCATGTTTTTCTCCCAAAAAAGATTCGCCATTTTGCATTTTTTGAAGCCCTATTTTTCCCAATTTTGATGGGGTAAAATTTTGTCACCCTAAAAATCGCCAAATTATTATATAAACGATATAAAATCCTTGGAAATTAAAATATTTTTTGAAAAATATCGCCAATCATTTTATAGTTTCCATTTTAAGAATTGGTAATATTCGCCAACATTTATACACTTTTAAATAAGTATGGTTCCTTAAAATCATCCCTATTTGGAGGGCCATAATACACCCCTTAACATTATAATTAAGTTATTATATCAGTCATACACCTTCTCTAAATATTTGGGAGCAATTGGGATGATTTGGAGACCAAGACACTAAAACTAGTCAAGAGCCAATATTATGAAAAAATTGGAAAATTGGGCATTTTAATAAAAATTCCAAAAAGGGGACATTACAGTGGTATCAGAGCATGATCTTGGCACATGATGTGGTCTGGTATTTATTAGGACAAGAATTATGGGACCACCATTATATATTGAAACCCAAAATTTCTTTTATTGAAGGAAAAAAAAGGTAGGAGAAGAAGGCAATTTGTTTTGGGGAAACTATGACTAGGCATGAAAAGGGAACATCATATGATGGTAAGGAGATAATAAAAATCATGGAACCTATCCTTGAAGACATGACCAAGAATATTATGAAAGGATTCAAATTTTTGGCTATCCAAAGTTGGGAAAAATATATTGATTTTAAGAAGACCAAGGGGAAAAATGCATCAACTTGCTTGAAGGAGCAAAAGGAGGAGACCCATGAACCACCTAATTCTGAAATAGGTGAAGTAGAAGAAGTAGTACATGAAAAGGATATAAATTCACTCCCAAATGACTCTGAAAAATATGAGGAAACAATACATGAGAAGGAAGAATAGTACCTTGAAACTATTGAATATCATGCTGAAACAAATTCTACTATGGATATGGACCAAAGGGAATCTACTGATGGATGTTTGAACTATGAAGGAGTACCTACTGTTGGCTCACACCTCTATGTTGGTGACATATAGATAAGTTTTGAAAGTGTTTTTGCAAGCCAAAATTCCATTAAACATGAAAATGAATACCTTGTAGCAGTTGAAGAAGAAACAAGATCAACTTCCCCATCACCACTTGAGCTTCATGAAGTTGGTCCAAGCAAGAAGGAAGAATATGAGGAGGTTCAATTGCAGGAGCCTCATTTTCTTGAAGGGTCCTTAAATATGAATGAAAATAATATCCAAGAGGCCCTTAGAATACTCCATGACACTCAAGCATTGGTATCAAATTCTTGTTGGAGAGCTACTTCCTTCGAGGAGCCATCATTCCTTGAAGACATGGAGAAGATTCAAAGAGAAATGTGCAACATCAAAGGTAATTTCATGTCTTTGATTTTTTATAGTAAAAATGTCATTGATATTAGTGAATGGTTACATGAATCGTACTTGAAGAATAATGAAGTTATTGATAAGCTCACAATTCAAAATGAGCAACTTCTTGAAAAGTTTCAAGACACTTGTTTTTCCTCCGATGTTTCATATTTTCATAAGGTAGATTGCTTGGAGGATTCTCATGACATGATGGATCATGAGTAACATGAAAAAATTTAGGTTCTTTATGTGCTTGAGGATGATAGTGATGAGATCCAATCACTAGTAATGGTGTAAGAGGAACTTGAGTTGCCTCTTGAAAATGGTTACACAATTTTTGAATAAGTGCATAATTCCACCACCTTGGAACCAACCCATGACGAAATTTTTGCATTTTTTAGGGAGGTGCATAATCCTACCCCTATGGATCCTTCACATTATGACAATTTTGCACTTACTGATCATTTGGGTGAGTTGGTTCTTTCTCCTACATCCTACACTTCTAAATTTTGCAGCAGTCATCCTAATGAAGTATGGGTGAAAGGTTTCTTTTTTAAGCCACATGAAGAGCATGGAAATTATATTTATCCTTTTGATGATGGACTTATTAGAGCACCATATTATTTAAATTTTCAGCATCATCCTTGTTTACATTATGATTATACACATCCACATGGGTGCACCTATGATGTTCACTTGAGTCACTTGGAGACTCATGATTTTCCTTGCTCCTTTCCTAGTCTATTTGAAGTTGGAGGAACTTCATCCCACACTTGGGTGAAGATTTATATGATTGAAGAACATTATTATTGGCAGAAACATCCTCTGATGTTACATGATGATATACATATTCATGGGTGTATTTATGATACTTCTTTGAGCCACTTGAAGTCTTCATGTTTTCCTTGTTCCTTATTTTGTTCAGATTCAGGTGGAGGTTCTCCATTCACTTATTGGGTGAAAAAACACATGCATGATTATATTGATGCACATTACACATCATTTGGAGCACATTCTTATTCACATTTGAATCAGCATTCCTTGTTACTTTCTGATGATGCACATCTACATGGATGCACCTATGATATGCATTTGAGTCACTTGAATACTCATGGTTTTTATTGCTCAACACTTGGTTCATTTGATGTTGGAGGAACTTCATCCAACACTAGGGTGAATATACTTATGATAGGAGAACATTTTTGTTACCAGCCACATACATTGTTATATATTTATGATTCACTCATTCATGGATGTATGGGTAAGACTTCTTTGAGTCATTTGAAGTCTCCTTGTTTATGTTGCTCACTATTTGGTTCAAATTTGAGTGGAGATTCTTCATTCACTTCTTAGATGAAAGAATACATGGCTTTATATTTTGATGCATATCACTTCCTTTTGGAGCAGAATTATAGGACATAGGATACTCACCTATGTCATTGGAGCATATTTCATTGGTCACTTGAAGCATGTATGTACTTGGCAAATGGTAGTCTACTCGCTGGGAGGTATAAGCACTTTCATGATTTCTTGGTGAGGCACCTCCTTGATGTACATTCTTATTATGTTGTTATATACTTTGATGATATATATTATGCACTCATGATGTTTGGAAGAATGCATACAAGAAAATGGGATCCATGAATTCTCTTTCCAAATGGTACGGGTTGGAGAGCACTCTTAATTGTTGGAGTTCAATGCAAGCAATGGGACCCTGGGATAGTTTTTAGTCCAATTGATTTCAAATTATTTGGGAAACAAGAAGTATGGGAGATGGATTCCCCACTTAATAAGGTGATGTTAATCAGAGTAGTGCAGCAGCAAGCATGGTGGCTCCTCTCTGAAATCTTCATGGAATCTCAAAGACTCAAGGTGGGCAGCTCAGTGGCAACTTCAAATAATCATACAGAAAGCAGGTTCTTCAACAACCATGTTTGAAATTGCTTGAGGACAAGAAATATTGGGAAGGGAGTATTTGTAATGTCCCAAATTTTTCATTGGGTCACAATGGCCAAATCACATTTTCCATATTCATGAAAGTTGTCAAAGGGATGCTAAAAGTCAAATAATTGCCAAGGAGGAAAATCACTAGTTTCCTAGGTTGGGGGTGGAAGCTTTGAGATTTGGAATAAGGGGGACAATAAATGATGTTTAGACATTAGAATAGGATAAATATTTAATACTATAGCTTATTAAATAAATACAAGAGAAAACTGAAATGGCTATGGAGAATGGAGACACATGGAGACTATGGGGCCCACTCAAGCTAGAATTCCTATGTTAAATGGCATCCTCCTCTTGTAATTTCCAATCTATGGGAAGAATAATGTTTTGAGATGGATTATGAGGTTAATATAATTTCCCATATACTTCATAGGTCGAATTTGGGATGAATTGTAACTTACATGGGAGAGGAAGAACCAAATGGGAGTTTCATGGACACTTGGCTAGATTCACCTTACATTTATGACATCTATGACAGCAATGATGGAGATTATATCACAGTTATGACACAAGTCAGATATGAAGGCTGAAATAATGAC
Organism: Pseudotsuga menziesii; assembly: GCA_001517045.1. Lineage (NCBI taxonomy): Eukaryota > Viridiplantae > Streptophyta > Pinopsida > Pinales > Pinaceae > Pseudotsuga > Pseudotsuga menziesii. The sequence continues at coordinate 180,852 of LPNX010970663.1, forward strand.
ATGTCAGGACCGAATAGAGCATCTTAGAGGTCGAATTTGGGAGTTGGAGAAGGCCAAGAGGCTCCTACTCAAATTTGGAAGAAGAGGGAAGGTGAAGAGAGAGGCCACATAGCATAGCATGAGCAGCCACACCAATTCGACTTGGATTTGGTTTATGGATGGATTTGGAACCTTATAGTACCAATAATGTTTATAAAATATAGGGATCATCCATGAGAAGAATATTTTTCTAATTTGTGAATTGTAAGAGCTAGTGGATGACTAGTTTTCTTGCTTAAGCCAATTTCGAGGGTGAAAGATTCCCATCCTAGTTGGTGTTTGGAAATGCCACTCAGGTATTTCATGGAGCTTTAAATGATTCTTATTTTTAGGTTCAAGCTACAGGAATTTCATGGAAATCTCAATATCATCTTGTTCTTCGATTCATCTCAAGTTTTCTCACCATATTTCATCTCTATGGACTAAGGCACACTTGGTGAGCT
>LPNX010970663.1:186333-256449 GCA_001517045.1 Pseudotsuga menziesii
TTGGACATTCTTACCAAGTGTGATGCTTGGTGTGATGTAGAATGTCTCCCTCGCTGAGAGGGATTGTTGATGTTTTTCCATGGAAACAACATTAGGAAAACTTTCTATAGACATTCTCCCAGAGGGTTCATTTGTGTTGACTAATGGCTAGATGAGGATGGCCCACATGTAGACATTCTCCTATAGGGGTCATTCTTGTTGACTAAGAGTGTATGAGGCTTGAGATGCTTAACCTTGATTAGTCATGTGTGTTGACTAAGAATGTATGAGGCTTGATATGCTTAAACTTGATTAGTCATGTGTATTGACTAAGAGTGTATGGGGATATAGGTCACATTTCATACTCTATGAGGGAGTGCTCTGTGATAGGGTGATCTATTTTGGTTAGAGTGAGTTGACTTGTTTATTTGATAGGGGATTTCATCCACTTGTGGAATATACAATGCGTAATCTAATGTTGTATTTGACATGGGCTCTAAGAAGTGTCTGAAACTTCTTAGAGTATGATCAAGTCAACATTAAAGCATTATGTGGGAATAGACATACATGTGAAGAAATGAACATCAAGAAGGACAACTTTTCTGTGATGAAAAAATAACCAAGAAGTCAAATCAACCATTAAAGAAGTACCATATAGCATTGAAGAAGGCCCAAGGAAGATTGAAGGAAAGAAGACAAGTCAACCTAAAAGAAAAAACAAGTCTTCCCCAACAAAGAAGACAAGTCAACCCTATCAACAGTACAAGTTGGCCCCATTGAGGAAAAATTCAAGTGAACTAAAGAATATAAATAAAGTGTTCACTCACTTCATTTTCATCATCACAACATCACCTCTTCTCTTCTCCACTTGTGCGCATTTTCAAGGAAGGCCTAACAAAGGTAAGGAGTAAATAATTTTGGGTTCTTGTCATTTTCTAGTGGTTTGATATCTCTCCCTAGAGATTTTATAGGGTTTCTTGAGAAAGAAGGGCACACTCTTATGTGCTAGGGTTCATCTTCATGAATGATATTGTAATTGAATTGGACTGATTTCTTCTAAGAAAATTTGGTTGGGTTTTCTCCCTTTTGGGTTTCCCAAGAAAAAATTAGCGTCTCTTGTGCATGGCTACATTTCTATGGTCCTTTGTTTCCACTGTAATTTAAGTTGAAATTTTTAGTGTGCAATTATTCAATGAAAACTGTGGGATGAAATGAATGTTTGAAATCATTTCGGAAATAAATGTCAAGATCTGGAAATAGATAAAAATTCAACATGGTATCAAAGTAGTTGTGAAAGACAACCATTTGTAGCTTTTTCTAGAAACTAGGGCTTCCTAGTTTGGACACTTTCAACCTAAGTTTTGGCTTGATATTAGTGTTCTATAGGTTGCATAAGGAGGGTGCATATGTCTATGGAGTCATAGCATATTGTGATCATTGGATTACATATATACAAATGCATACTAATGTGTATTAAAGAAACACACTTTACTTAAAGATACATTATAATAAGTTGATCTTAACTAACTCCTAATTGTCTTAATATCCTCACCCCCCTCCCCCCCTTAAGAAATTGGGATAGGATTGAAGTATTTACAAAAGTGACACTTTATAAGAAGGAAGAAGGCATTAGAGTCTATCCCCCTTTAATGAAAAATTCCTGAACTCCTAATATAGATTGAAATTTAGAAAACTTTGCTTCTTTAAGAAACTTTGTGAAGATATTTGAAACTTGATGATCTGTAGGGAAAAAGAGCACTTCAAGAATGTGATCATGAATAAGCTTTTTGATGAAGTGCATATATAGATTAATGTGTTTGTTGCACTGATGTTGAACTAGATCTTTGCCAAGATTGATGGCACTCTGATTGTCACACCAAAGGGTAGTCGAATGATGTTGCTCAAATCCAAACTTTGAAAGGATCTGTTGAAGCCAAAAGGATTCATGATTTCCATTAATTATGGCTTGATACTCTACTTCTATTGAAGAAAGTGCAAGAGCTTATTGTTTCTTACAAGCCAAAGTGATAGGTCTGGAACCAAAACTAAAAACATAACCTAGAATAGGTTTTCGATCATTAAGGTCACCAACCCAATATGAATCAATGAAACCAATCAACAAGGGAGTCCCAACTGAACTGTTCTAGATCGCATAACATTAAGAGAGCTATCATCACCAAAAAATATTTGTTTGGTGTTACATTCATTTAGAGCAGAAAAAATGGCTTTATCTTTAGCCATATGATAAGATGCTCCAGAATCAATCAGCCACTCATTTGAAGAAGAGGAAAAAGATCCATTGAAGGAAAAACCAGAAGCAAAAAGTGCATGTCATTGAGTTGTAGAGTCAAAATATGAATCAAGGTTGATGTTGTGCTTCCTTGTTGTTGCTTCCAAGGCTGCCATCTTCTTGAAACACTTAGATTCAACATGACTATCTTTCCCATGAAAGTTGTAATGACACTCATTCTTCTTACCTTTTGATTTGGTTCCTTTGTCATCATTGGAAGGACAAGCTAGTTGAGAGGGGTTGGGACCCTTGTTTGCTTATTGTTGTGAGAATTTTTCTTCTTGGGGTTCTTTGACTTATCCTTCTATTATGCCACTAAGGATTTGTTAGATGTATCGACATTGTTGATTATTCAAAGATGTATGAGCTTATCTCGCTCTCTAATTAAGGAATCACAAAAGATTCAAGAGTAGTTTTTTATAGTGATTCCCCAAATATTTTTTCATGGAGTAAAATGTAAATACAACAATAGAATAAGGAAAAACCAAGCTTGGAAACAATAGCATAAATACATTTCTTTGTTGGCTTTTTTAATTTTGTATTCTTCAACTAAGGTTCTAAGGGTTTTGAATTTAGATTGATAGTCTTGAATGCAAGAAAAGTCACCTGGATTTAAAACAACCGACTCATTTTTAAGCTGGTGAGCTCGAATTTCATTATGTTTACCAAGCACAGTTTCAAATTTATCCCAAGTCGGATTTGGTTGATCAATTCCTTGAAGGAAAAACCGTAAATCATTAGAAATTGACATCTTGATTAATCCACAAGCTTCGTCACATTTATTGGCCCATTTCATTTTTTATCATCATGAGAGGGTTTAGCTTTTGTTCCCATGGTAATCTGGTAAAGTCCCTGACTTTGTAGGACATCCCCCATACAGGATTTCTATGAGAAGTGGTACTAGGAAGCAGGATATCACATAGAGCGACCATATTGTAATGCACATGTAATATGACTTCAAAAGCAGAAATTGATGGTCTAGATGCAAATATCTTTTCATGAAAATTGAACACGTAAAGATTTCAATTAATAGTAGGAAATAGTTATCTTAACATATTACGTTATAATGAGAGAGTGAAAGCTTTCCTGTAGAGGTTACGATTAGGTCAAGTCAATCCACTTTACAAATGTGGGATAGACCACTAAAAGCAAAAAAGTAACTTAAGCATAAAAACCTAAAAATAAACTAAAGGTTTTAAGTTACTTTATTAAAGCCTAAATCTAATATCAATTTTACCATTACATATAGTAATTTTTCACTTTAGCAAGCTCCCTTAATGGTCAATTTATTGACTACCCCACGTTTCTCTCATTTTACATGTTTTCAGGATGTCAATGACTTGGTGAAAATGTCTATAGTTTGGTCCTCTTTGGAATAGTACTGCAATTCAACAATTCCATCTTCTACAAGTTGTTGAATGAAATGGCAATGTATCTCAATGTGCTTGGTGTGCTTGTGGAATACTAAATTCTTGGCTAGTTTTAACACTCCTTGATTGTCACAAAGTAGGGGCGTTGACTTTGTTTGTTGCATCTTCATATCTGAGAGCATCCTCCTTAGCCAAACCACCTCACATGCTCCTTTCATTGCTCCTCGATATTTTGCTTCTGTCGATGAAAGTGTTATTGTGTGTTGCTTCTTGTTGGTCCATGTGACTGCACTTGTACCAAGGCTGAATACATATCCAGAGGTTAATTTTTTGTCATCCATGGAACCTGCCCAATATGAATCTGTATATACACACAACGTAGGATCTTTGCCTCTAATGTACAAAATGATAAAGTAAAGTGTCCCTTTCACATATCTCAACACTCGCTTTACTGCAGTGCAACGCTTTGTTTTTGGTGTTATCATGAATCTGGAAATGAAGCTCACAACGTAACTCAGATAGGTCTAGTGGTTGTAAGATATATCATGCTATCCATTAGTTTCCTGTAGATTGAGTCATTCATTGCCTCAGAGTCGGTCTTAACTAAAAATTTCATCCCTTTCCCCATAGGTGTAGATGAGACAAAAATGCTGCTACCTGTTTTCCAAACTTCTACACCCAGACACTAATGTAGGAGGCCTAGATTAGTCATATCAAAAGATTTACTCATGTTGATTTTATCTATTCAATAATGTTTTCCTTGGTATCTGTGATGATGATGTCATCTACATAAATGACTGGTAGGATAATATCATTTCCATTGCTCTTGATGTATAAGTTGGCATTTAAAGGACTCTATGGGAACCCCTGCTTAACTAAGCACTTTCCAATCTTGATGTACCATGCCTTGGGTGCATGCTTCAAGCCATGTATCACTTTCTTTAACCTGCAAATAAAGTGCTCTTTCCCTAAAACTTTAAATCCATATGGTTGATACATATAGACCTTGTCCTCCAAATCTTTGTTGAGGAAGGCACTTTTGACATCCATTTGATGGACATTTCAACCACATTGTGCTACCATGGCTAGAACAAGACAGATGGTGCTCACCTTTGTTCTAGGAACAAAGGTCTCATAATCAATGCCTTCTTGCTGGGAGAACCCTTTTGCTACCAACCGTGCTTTGTACTTGCCAAGTGATCTCTCTACCTTGTACTTGACCTTGTACACCCATTTGTAGGCAATGGGTTTCTTCCTTGGTGGAAGTGCTGTGAGATCCCAAGTTTGGTTTTTCATTGAACTTTGATGTTCAACAGTCATGGCCTTGTCCCAATTAGGTTTCCCTTTAGCTTCATCAAACACTTAGGCTTGAATACTTCTTAAACATTCGCCATAAGAGAAAAGTTGACTTTGTTGAGTTTTTTTTTTCTCTTATCTCGTGATGATCGCCCCTCGATCATTCCTTCTACTTGTTGACTAATTTGTCATTTCTGCCAACAGGTGTGTGTCTTGTGCCCCTTAAGAATCCCTTTAGGGTTAGAAGTCATTCAATGTCAAAGGAGACCTTTTGACCTTGTCCAAGCCCAATTCTAAAGCCCTTGGAGCCATTAGGACAATGCCAAAATCCCTATACACCCTTTAGAGTGTCTAAGTACCCCTAAGTTGTTTCTATGGTCCCCCAATTGTTTCTTTGGTTCCCTAGCACCACAACCTATGCCCTGATACCCTAGAATGTGTCCTTGGTGGGTTCAAGAAGTTTCAATAGGCCAAATGACCATTTCAGTATTCAAAAATCCATACTTAATCCTAACACATGTGCCTACCTATACTATAATATAGTCGAAGATATGGCTCAAGCACCATGTGCTATGTTGACTCTCGAGGTACTCCAAACATTTCCTACACAACAAAATAATTTTCTATCAGTCCTTGGAGCACTGGATCCTAAAAACAGTAACATTATCACTTTCAAGCTGGATTATTTTAATTCTAGGCTCTCCCATCAATTGGATTTTCAATTGTCAATGAAAGCTATTGGGAAGATAATCCATCGTATCGTATTGGATGAGGGAGCCTCAACTTCGGTCATGTCTTTATCGTGTTGGAGAGCTATCGATTCTCTCGATATTAACTGTTCACCCACTACATTAAAGGATTTTGATGCTGCAGCTTTCAACCTTATGTATTATTGCCCTCTCTCCAGGTAGAACTGGGGGGCAAATCAGTCTCCATTCACGTTAAAGTTGTTGACGCTCCTTTAGATTACAATCTTCTTCTAGTTCGAAACTAGTTTTATGCAATGCAAGTTGTTACTTCATCTATTTTTTGAGTTGTCCAGATCCCATTCCAAGGGAATATTGTTACCATTGACTATTTATATTTCTGTTCACCCGATGCAACTTCAAATACTGCAAATAATGTTCCACTTTTGGCTTCCACAACCCCTCATTATTAGAACATTGGAGTAGGTATTCTCAAAGATTCGTCACTCATGGGAATATTTCCATTATCTAATCCCCCTCCTATTTCACAAGAAGCATCCATGAACATGATATCTGTACTTCAACTCTAGATAATGGAAATTCCATTGCTTATTCAGCATCAGTAATCCCTTTTGAAAAAATGTATCAAGATATTCAGTCCACCAGTGACAGCACCATCAATGATCATTTTCTGGTAGCTTCAGATACATATCACCTACTGTACTTGCTAGAACCCCCCCGTCTCTAGACTATATTTCGCATATAATCCCCGTTGATGAGTGCATCATGGAAGTTATGTCCTTAGATGAGATGCCCTAGAAAGATCATCACCACCAATCACTTTTCCTTCCCCATTTCCATTTGGTAGAAGAACAATTTGCATCAACGGTTTCATCTGATATAGTAATTAATCCTCATCCCCCGATACTCACCCATGATGTCGAGTCTGAAGTTATTTTAAGTAATATTACCAAGACTATTCCTACTGATATAGCAATGAAAGCTGGCGTCCTGGAGAACATCCATATAGGCCAGAACTCCTCCACTTTAAAGTCATCAAAGTCACCACAAGTGAATGCACATAACCATCAAGGTGTGGGGGGCCAAGACTTCTCCTAGGGTGCCATGACCTCAATAAAACACAAATGACCAAGTCTTTCACCAAAAATAGATTTGTCTTTCTTAGATCTCTTCTCATTATAAAGGATTGATTCATTGTTCCTGATTTACAGCTTTTTTGAGCGGGGAGTTTTCCCATGAGGTTTTCCCCATTTTCTTTAGTTTATTAAGCAGTTTTTATTTTTCATTAGATTGTATGGGTGACTTTTGGCAAAGGCCCAAGAATTCTTACCTTTGGTCACTAAGCCTACAGTCTACCTTATGTTGTATGCCTTGCCCTTAAAACACTAATAATGCCCTAATGTTGCATAATGATGCCCATTGCACCTTTACATTAGCCCTTGAAGCCCTCATGGTGACCTTAACATAAAACCCTAGACAAAAGGAAAGTACATTAACAAATAAAGTATTAAATAATGCTTAAGGTCAATGTGTAAGTAAATGGTAAAGAGAAGTTGGCTATCCTCCAATGTTGAACCATTGTAGTTGTATGTTAAGACACTTTTAAAAGTTAATAAAACACTTGAACCCCTCTTTGAAGTTGGCCCCATTAATTCTCAATTGTTAAAACAATTTTTTAATTTAAAACAATAAAGATTTTTTTATGCTCACTTTTACCTGAATTACAACACACTTTGCAAGATTTTCCCATTTACTGGTTTGGATTTTGGAACAATGTATAATTCCATGGGACTCGTGGGCTATAATTTGAATTGACTCCAGTAAATTGACCCTCATACCTCTTTCTTCTTTAAAGACACATTTGATACAAGTATTATTTTTCAACGACACTTATATCTTTTTGCCTCTATTTGGCATATACCATGGTAGTTAGTGTGGTCACCTCTATTTGGCATATCTCAAATAGTCCGAAGCCTTATCAAGAATATTGTAGCCTACGTGTGCCTTCATTGAACCCTCTACGAGCATTTCTTCCTTAAATATATGTTGTGTAATTTCGATCATATCATATCTTCCAAAATACTATCCTTAAATCCTTCCCAACATATGCAAAATTCCCTTTATAAATTTATGTTTATTAATTTCCTATAGCTTACTCTTTTATTTCACCAAGACTGTACATGCATTTTGGCAGACTTATATTGTTCACATCTTGACCATCTTTAAACAAATTGAGGGTATGGATAGGTATCCACCTCAACTAGGAACAAGACCATGTCACCTTAAAACCTTACTGAAAAACACACAGTCTCTGGAAATCACTTTAAAATGGTCTTTCAAACTGCTTAATTCAACACTTAGTGGATTTTTTCAAGCCCTAGTCATTACTTTGCGAGGAGGCATTTTGGCAGACTCATATCTCACACGTGTGAACACATAGAAGGAAACTAATATCATGAGTGGATGCCCATATCATCAAAGCATGGACCCATAACGTCTGATGAATTTATCAGTTAAAGAGCTGACTCTGGCGTACATTTCCAAGTGGGCTCTCAAACTCATGTTTTCAACACTCGGTCAATTTTTCATATTTTTGGATATGCAAGCTAATGTTTTTACCTCTTTTGGCAAGCTAATATTTTTCTCATGTGGTCACCATAAGAAAAACTAAGAACATGGATGGATAGGCAATTCATTAAAGAACATGCCTATGCCTTCCGATGAATTTATCATCACTTAGACAGGATTTGGAAAGCATTTCCAAATGCCTCTTCAACCTTATGATTTGACACTTAGTCAATTTCTTTAAACCCTAGGTATCAAAGGTGATTTCAAATTTTCATCAAAGTTGGAGTGTAAGACATCCAATGGATGGAGGAAAACCAAATGAATCCATTAAGACCAGTTTCATCCTCTGGAACTACAGTATCTCTCTTAAGACACTGGACAACTAGATGAATCCATGTAAAAGTTGCTTAAGACCATGTTTTGGAAGATCCATAATTTCTGCCTCAGGTACTTTCAGGTCAAAGTAAGAACATGGTCAAGTAGAAAACACAACCACCTATAGGATTCCCATATGGTGTGGTCATTTATTTCAACCCACAAATTATGGCGAAGATTCTCCTAGAGAAACTTGTCTAATTTGACCAAAAAGAACTTCTTTTGGGAGGCCTGTATCTTCTTCCTCAAAGAGTTGTTCTGAGAACTGGTGCCATGGTTGGATAGATACTTCAACCAACTATGGGATGACAGGACATGGTGGGAAATTTCTCCTTCTTATGAAATATGATGGGCATTTTCATAAGACTACTGCTTTAGGACAATTTTTCACCACTTAGTCTTTTTCCAACTTTATCATACATGCCTTTGCCCATCAAAAGTTATTTTGTCATTAATGAACATATCTAGGATATGTCTGTCCATAATCATCAGTTCACCAAATGTCACCAATTCTCAAGACTACCTATAATTGGTCAAAATTTGGTGACATTTCACAATGTTATCCTATTTAAAAAAAATAAGGCACATAGTTAGAGAAGGAGTACCTTGCACGAGGAAACTTGCATATCAAACCACTATGGAAGAGGGAGTATTAGACTAAAGTCCCTGATTTTCGGTGGGCAATCCATGAATGAAGAAATTTGACCGCCACTCATTCCAAATTGAATCCCCAACATGATATATATGAGGGGGAACCCCATACCTCTTTGCATGCATTAACTAGTCAAGTGACCCAAGAAACACACTTCTTATAATTCCGTGTTGTGAACAAATTCCAAACCAAATCAAATTGTGTCTTATACTTAAAAATAATTCAAATATAAATAACTCTAAAAGAAATTACACCTTTGAGAGAAAAATAGCTTTTAGTAAAGTTTTTGGGAAGAAGAAACTTTTGATATTAAAACATTACAAGTAAATATATTTGCACGCTAAATTATATCCGCTTGGTAGGTTACATTCTTGTTTTATCGAGTGTAGGTACCACCAAATAGGTATCTATCATATCTATCTTCCTCGAGTGATGGTGACGATATGCTGGGAGAGGTTGAAAGTGATATGTCTTGTACTAGATCTGCCAGTTCTATAACAACTAGATCTGAAAGGTAAGAAAAAGATTTCGTAGACGCATGCAATATTTTATTGCCAACGGAGGGTCATGTAATTATGATGCTAAGAGCATAGGTGACATTGAGTTTCCCTTGAGGTAAAGACATCTAGTGCAACGATGGGTACCTAATAAACTACCTCAATTGGACACAGATTTCTTCATCAATGGGAGGATGCATCACATTGCTCCTTCGTCCTTACATGGATTGGGGATATTTTCCATGGATGGCATAAAGGTCAGCTATGGCACTATAACTGAATTGATGGAGTATGTCACACCATTATATAGATACAATAACTGGTTGATCTTGTTCCAATATACTCAAAGTATGAGGAGATACGGAGTTGCCGCAAATTATATACAACTAGCAGAACACAATAAAAACAAAGGGGCGACTGTGTATATTGATGGGAGACCAAAAGCGTCAGGAAATGTTGTTGGCTTTATAAATAGTACACAGCTAGTGATAGAAACCAAGCAACTAAATTCCAAATTTGAGGGATGCGAAGAACATCGTATATTTGTATGTGCAACAAAAACAATACTTCCAAGTGAAGAGTTGTTGATCGATTACAACTTAAATCGAATAGATGTGGCTTCCATGGTTTGGGGTAACCGTGGAAGGTCACACTCTATGCCTCATCAGGTAAATGATAAATATAGTAATTGAACATGACTACAATAACTAAATGTTTCGATTTTTTTTGTTAACATTCAATTTCCACCATTGAAATTTGCTTTTTTCGTGCATATTATGAATATTTGCATGTGATAACATGCTTATTACACTGTTATGCTTATCTCATAATTTTTTTATGTTACAATTATTGACTCAACTTTTATTGATTGATTTATTTTGTCAGGGTTGCAGCAGTGGAAAGCCACATGCTGCTTCCATGGTCCAGGGTGACCATGGAAGGTCACAATCTATGCCTTGTGAGGTAAATGTTAAATATAGTAAATAAATATGACATCAATAACAAAATGTTTCAATTCTTTCAGTTAACATTTGTTTTTCACTATTACCATTCACTTTTGTTGTGCTTATTATGAATATTTCCATATGATAACATGCTTATTACATTGTGGTGAGGTTCTGGTCATCCCCATGGAGTAGAACATGTATATCGTCCTTCGGAGGTAAACGTAAATATTATTGCAGTATCTCATTTTTTTTATGTTACAATTATTGACTCAACTAAATATGACTACAATAACTAGAAACTCCAACCCCGGAAGATTTCCATGTGACAACATGATTATTACACTATGGCAAGGGTCTACCCATGGTCGTCATGCAACAGAACGCGTGTCCTCTACTTCCATGGTCCAGGGTGACCGTGGAAGGTCACGCTCTATGCCCCATCGGGTAAGTGTTAAATATAATAACTAAATCTTGAGATTTTTTCTGTTAACATTCAATTTCCACTGTTACCATTCACTTTTTTCATGCTTATTGTGAATATTTCCATATTATAACATGATTATTACACTATGGCAGTGGTCTGCTCATCGCCATGGAGCACAACATGTATCTTCGCCATCGGAGGTAAAAGTAAATATTATTGCAATGTCTCATTTTTGTTGATGTTACAATTATTGACTCAACTAAATATAGTAACTAAATATGACTACAATAACTAGAAACTCCAACCCCAAAATATTTCCATGTGACAATATGGTTATTACACTGTGGCAGGGGTCTGCCCATGTTCGTCATGGAACAGAACGCGTGTCCTCTACTTCTGAGGTAAAAATAAATATTATTGCAATATCTCATTTTTTATTATGTTAAAATTATTTTCGTAACGTTTATTTATTGATTTATTGTGTCAGGGTGGTGTCGGTGGAAAGGCACCTACCGCTTCCATGGTCCAAGGTGACCGTGGAAGGTCACGCTCTGTGCCCCGTCAAGTAAGTGTTAAATATAATAACTGAATGTTTTTATTTTTTCTGTTAGAATTTGATTTCCACTATTGACATTCACATTTTTTTGTGCTTATGGTGAATTATTGATTGATTTATCATGTCAGGGTGGAGACCATGGAAAGGCACCTGCTGCTTCCACGGTCCAGGGTGACCGTGGACAATCACCCACTAGAAGTAGATCAGTAGGGGCTGACCGTGGGAAGTCACCGGCCACAACACCGCATCAGGTAAGTGTTAGTTCTTAATAGTAACTAAATTTCATTACAATAACAATGTTTGAATGATGTTAAAATTATTTTTCTTAATTTTATTGTTTGGTGAATTTAGTCCAGTGCACTTGATCTGGGTGATGAGGAGCTTGAGGATTAAATTTACTATTCCATAAACCCTATGGATACTATAAAGAAGGCCCTGAAAAATGCAAACATAGAAATGATTTCCTTGGCTTGGATAAGGCCCATGACACGGGAGATCAAGGCAAGGATTGAAGAGTTGAAAGAAAAAATAAAATCTTATGGGGTAAGTGGCATCTTCACATATTTTTTTAAGCTATGACATGATTTCATATCTGATATTATGTTTTCTATTTTTCCAAGTGATCTAATAAAGTAAATTTTTTCATTTGTGGGAGTTTTTACAACCCATGACTAGAGAAATTGTCGAGATAGGTATAGGTAGCAGTCATGCTCCAATGCAGCAACAATGCCGACAAAGAAATGTACCAATGAGGATTTTTGACACTCCTCTGGTTGGCCTTGAATCCATTAATGAGGGAAACTATTTTGATCAGCATGATATGCCATAGCATGATGAGACGGAGCCTAGGACTCCACATGGATCTGGAGATGAACCTACTATAGATGACCAGTAAACTTTTCCTGTAGAGGCACGAGTTAAAAGCACCGGATCACTAGATCTCATCTTTCTGGTGGATGACGCTTGTGTTCCAATCAAGAATCAAAAGATTGCAGGTATTTATTAATTCATTCATTCATTTTAATCATGAAATTGAAATGGACATACGCTGAAATTATTATAAATTAATGGATTACACATTTCTGCAGGAAACAATGTTTTCTACAGGAATTTGAATGACAAAGCATTGGATTTGTTTGGCCCCACCATTCGCACACGGTGGAATAGCCAAGATAGCACAAAGAGAGATGTATTGATAGACCACATGGTAAACTTGTTCGGCAATACATTCAACAAGAAAGTGGTCGCAAAGTTAGCCGGCGAGAATTTAAAATATACCAAGGCCCAATATAGGGATAAATTACAACTTGACCTCAAGCATGAGCTCCCTCCCATGGTTCCGGAGAAAGAGTGGAAGGAACTCATAGAGGATGCAAAGGAGAACTTGCTAAAAAGACAAGGAAAACAACCATGGCCTGGAAAAGAAAGGTACAACACATATCATATTTTTAGTAAAATATACTCATTTATTTTTTTCTTTTTTGTTTTAAGCAAGAATTCTGATATCCAACATTTTTCAAAATTTTCATATATAGGCTACCGGACACCTCCAAATCAACCAAGGCTAGAGTGGAAAAGAACAGGCAACATAGACTGCGCCAGGGTGGCTATAGAAAATTAAGAGCCCGAATCGTAAGAATTAAATGATTAACTGTGGGGAATATTTATTTGAAAGTAGTGAACAAATATCTATTTTTAATAAAGGGAATTTTATATATGTTATGCATTGCAGGGAAATATGTTCCAAGATGTTGCCACCGAGGAAGACCTAAAGCTTGGTTTCAAGTATGGTTTTAAAAGTGTCATTGAATAGCAGAAAAGCTTGGGGCAAATTCCAATCTCCCGAATGACGCAGATGCAGGTAAATAAAATGAATAAGGACATCATTGCAATATACTATTAAAGTCTATTCAGTTTTTATTATATCACCCATAGCTAAATATTTATGTTTTATTTTAAGCAACAGTGCAACCGCTATTAATCTGTCACAGTAATCTAGGGACTAAAACACAGTCTCATAAGAGATTTCATACAATAAGGCATGAAAATGGTGTAATAGCACTACAAAATGAGCAACCACTCTGTATAATAAATAAAGAATGATTAATACAATACAATGATCATATTGCAAGCATGAATGACAAAGCAATTCGAATTCCCAAGGAGGTCATGCAAATTGAATGAGTGAGTCTAGCTTAACTAAATGTAAGCCACAGTCAACACTCAAGTTAACCACTGATCAAAACCCTAATTGACTCAGCTGAGCCCTAACTGATGTCGGAGTGCAATAAATGATTGAGTCTAACTGAAAGTAGCTCAGACACATGTCACTACAAGACAACCAACAAGTGGTAGCGTATTAATGACTCCAATGAACCTCGATGAGGTTAACTGAAGTGTAACTGACCATCAAAAGTGGTTGGAGGTGCCCCTGTTGACTCTAGTTCATTGAATAATCATTAAATAATCAACTTAATGAATGAAGGTGCCTTCACTGCTTTGTTTAACTAATTGTAACCATCAGTTAGCAATATGGGGCATTTATGACACTCAGATCACCCCCGGAGTTCTCTAGTTAGCCTCCCTGAATGTAGGAGAAGGCTAAGTTAGCTTCCTTGACTGAAGGTAGGTGTGGGTGTGCTCATGCTAATGTCATATAGTGCTCCTTTGATGTTAATTAAGTCAATAAAACTTAGGATAGTGGTTTAACTAGGCCAAATTGACCAAAATGAGTGTGTATGGTGGTAAATGTCTCCAACACCCCCCCTTAAGCTATACTTAGGAGAAGTAGAAAACATAAAGTGCATAAGAATGCTAGGGCCCCGGAAACAAATGCCATAGGTTAGTATGTACAATAAAGTAACTACTTAATATAACCAAGGAAACGGGGAAAACCTCATGGGAAAAATAACCCCCCTCAAACTAAGTAGTAAATTAAGAAATTTTTTGGTTCTTCTATGCAGCAGCATCCTAAGACTGTGCATGTGAACCTATGAATCCAAACTAAATGAATATTTCTGGAGGAATATTTCACTTTTGAAGAAGAACAATTCACTCAACTGAATCAGAAATATAAACAGCTGCACGGTGAAAATTGGACCCATGTAGAGCAGCTGAAATCATCTGAAGAGAGAGCAAAGGTTATTGATGATTAGAACCATGTGTGGAACACTCAAGAAAATGATATGTTTCAGCCTTGAACAGCAAACCATGAGTGGTAAAATCAGACCCAATTCTTAGGAGCAAGTGTCCAAGCAGATGCAGAATGCCTTCCTCTTTACTAGTTCTGTGAGGAGATGAGCATGTGACCAAAGGTAGAGAAGCCCTGGGACTGTGGAGAGTGAATGATTGAGATCCATAATCTGATATAGCTTCATAAATAGCTAATTATTCACAAAATAAAATATCAGCAACCTCATATGAGGAAACTAACGCCAAATCCCCATCAGCAGTTTTGAAGAGAAAGTGCGGTACTTGATTTTTCACACCAGAATTGGTGAGAGCAGCTACAAGCATGACTGAAATCTCTTGGATTTTAAAATATGAACCAAATAATATCAGATAAAAAATTAAATCAGATCTAAATAGGTTCACAACAGATCCAAAACTGTGAAATGAAATCAAATCCGCAGCAGCAGTTTTGTAGGAGACTTGCGGTACTTGTTTCTTCACAAAATTAATGAGAACAGCTACAAGCAGTACTGAAAGCTTATGAACCTTAAATATTGAACCAAGAAATATCAGATCAGATACAAATAAGATCATATCAGATCCTATAAGGTTCATATCATATCCAAAAGTATGGTCAACCGAGACGGTGGATGCACAGTTGTCTTTTTCTTCAAAATTCTGAATTTTTGTGCATGCAATCCTGCAGGATTTTGCTAGAAGATATAGATCATGGGGATCGAATGTGTCACTCTTATAATCTGATAATTCTTCCAAAATATCCAATTTTTTACATATTTTCACACCAACAACAACATTAGAGGGAGGAAAATCAAATCTCTCTTCACTTTCGGAAGCAATTACTGGCAAATTTTGCACAGAATTCAAAGGAAAATCACCGATGAATGTTTGCATGGAAGTGCAGCAGTGTTTTTCTTCAATATTAGATATTCAAACGTCTTCTTCTGTTTCAGCCATATGAGGAGATGAGATATCAGAGATCTCACAAAGTTCCAGAGCATCAGGAGAAGGAGTCACTGCAAGGAGACTTTCTTCAATTCGAATTGACTATGTAGAATATTTTGCTTCATCTTCATCTTGAACAACTTCATCAAAGAGAGTAGAGGCAAATACTTTTGATTAAATAAATCTTGTGGTGATGGATGTGATCTCCAAAGTGCTATTATGATCCTCATTGTGCTTTCCAAAGGTTCTGTCCAATTTTGTCCAGAGATCCTTTGGGTATTCAACAGAACCAATAAGGTATCACAAGCTAGGAGAAAGGGCCAGACATATTGCTCCAAAAGCTCTATCACCATCATTTATCCAGTCATTCTCATTCTCATAAGACTCTTTTCCAAGTCCAATAGACACCTCATAGAGACCTCGTCTCTTCAGAGATGCAATCATCTTCAACTTCCATTCTGAATAGCTTGTGAATGGGGTGAGAAGAGCGACTGATGAGTCCATTCGAAGTTGTACCTGTTAAAACCTGCAAATCACAATAAAAGGGACACCATAAGGTCAGACAACCTACACATTTTAGGATTTCATCACACCCAGCATAGTTGATCAAGCAAGCTTGACCAACAATTTCCTTACTTGGGGTATTAAGTGGTAAGCTTTGGCTTCTGGTGCAGTGCTGGAATTTTTGAGCTTTGCTCAATTTTTCATGCAAGATCTGTCAAAAACCTTGTTTTTGAAGATCTGAGCTTCATCCCACCATGAGCTTTGATACCATATTAATCTATCACATTAATCTAGGGACTAAAACACAGTCTCATAAGAGATTTCAGATAATAAGGCATGAAAATGGTGTAATAGTGCTACAAAATGAGTAGTCGCTCTATATAATAAATAAAGAATGAGTAATACAATACAATGATCATGCTGCAAAAATGAATGACAAAGAAATTGGAATTCCCAAGGAGGTCATTCGAATTAAATGAGTGAGTCTAGCTTAACTTAATGTAAGCCACAGTCAACACTTAAGTTAACCACTGATCAAAACCCTAATTGACTCAACTGAGCCCTAACTGACGTCAGAGTGGAATAAATGACTAAGTCTAACTGAAATTAGCTCAGACACATGTCACAACAAGCCAACCAACAAGTCGTAGCGCATTAATGACTCCAATGAACCCCGATGAGGTTAACTGAAGTGTCACTGACCATCAAAAGTGGTTGGAGGCGCCCCTGTTGACTCCAGTCCATTAAATAATCAATTTAATGAAGGAAGGTGCCTTCATTGCTCTGTTTAACTAATTGTAACCATAAGTTAGCAATATCGGGCATTTATGACACTCAGATCACCCCCCGGAGTGCTCCAATTAGCCTCCCCGAATGTAGGAGAAGGCTAAGTTAGCCTCCTTGATTGAAGGTAGGCATGGGTGTGCTCATGCTAATGTCATCTAGTGCTCCTCTGATGTCAATTAAGTCAATAAAACTTAGGATAGTGGTTTAATTAGGCCAAATTGACCAAAATGAGTGTGTATGGTGGTAAATGTCTCCAACAACTGCAGCACTGGATCCAGCGGTACTCCGCACGTACCAGCTGATGTTGGGGTGTGCATGTCCCATGATAGTGGGGAGCACAGTGGCCATTCTGGTATGTATGATTTGCAAATAGAAATATCTATTGTGATTATAGATATTTATTTCCTGGTGTATACTTATAAATTTTCTTCTTTCGATCGAAGACCGTGAAGCTCAAGAGGGTGAACCGCAAGAGGAATTAGCAAGTAGAGAAACAATTAACACACTAGTTGTCACAGCTACACAGACAGGTAAAGTGAATATTGTAATTTTAATCAAAATTATGAGCTATTAATTTCAATAATATTTCAACATATCGATATGCCCATTTTCGTCATTACAGTTCACGCCCCTTTAGAACTGCCTCCACACCCTATTCAACAATGTACAAGAAGTATGATAAATGAGGGCATGGAAACACAAACACTAACAGGACATGGCTTTGTAGATAATCCACCAAATGATGATGATAATATCCCAATTATCGGCAGTTATTTCATTGTAAAAAAACAGAAATCAAAGAAGAAGTAGATGTATAAATTCATGACTTCTATTTGGATGTATATTGATGTTGTTAGTCTAAAACATTGTTTATATGAATTACCTCATAATGCTTAAATGTTTTTATGTTTATATGTTTTGATGACTAGCCTAGTTATGCATGAATGTTTAAATGTTTAAATGTTTTCTATGTAAACAACATCATTTATTGGGTATGGGGAATTGAGAGCGATGTGAGGGGGGGAGGGGCCATATGAGATTCCACCTTCACGTGGTTAGCCCTGTACAGTAGGGAATATAAAACTATTATTGAAACAGAGAGGAGCTCAATAAGGTATAAATACTATTTTATTACTATGTATTAAAGATGGTTGTAAATTTTTAAATGCATGTCTATTTCTTAAAAAATTGTTAATAAATTTAACATTTCACGGTTCATTGATTTCTGCAAGACTTTGTAGTAGGATTTAAATGACTATTTATTTGCTTATATATTATTTACTCATATAAAAAAATTTGTCTTTGATGATTTATGCAAGTCTTGGTGATGGAAATACATCTCGTGGACAACTCTTATCAAGTTGTATCGGCGAATGGATCTGGCGAAAGGACAATGATAAGGTGAGGGTTTTGACGTGTTCTTTATCCTTAATGTGTTTGTGTTTATCTTTAAATTCTATTTCATTCTATTAAGATACAAGAGATACAACCAATAGTAAATAACTACTATTAGACTATCATCCAAACTAGGAGACAACCTTCTACATAAAACAAAAATGCTTCTTAGTAACATAGAAAAATAGAAGAAAAATCATGTAGAAGAAATTAGGCTTTTTCGGCCCTTCTTCCTATAATTTCGGCATGATGAAACCCTAGATTAAGAAATTTTAATTTTTCAAACCCTAATTGTTCATCTATCTTTCAAAACTAAATTTTCTAATTTGTATACTTGTAAATATTATTCTTAGGTTATTTTTGTTTCTCTTAGGTTTTAGACTTAATTTTTATGTGTTTTTGTAACTTTTATTTTATCAAAAAAGAAATCCCTAAAAAAACAATTTTTGTGTAAAACCCTAAAAACACAGACCTGCTGTTCCCACAATCCGAGCCCTCTCCTTTATCAAACAAAGGTCTACAATATGTATTACAGATCTCATATGCCCTAGCTGCCTTCTCTGCACACTCAAAACAGAGAACAAGTTAGTATTTCAAACTATTTAGATGGTGGTGTATTTTGTAAAATATATCTTATTGATTTGATTAGTTTTCTACCCTATTCGCATTAGTTTTCTCGGTAAATGTAAGTCTGATTTTTTACTAAGATCTGGAACCTTACATCTCTGAATGCACAGTGATATAATTCTGACATTATTTTACTGAGTATTGTTTCAGATTTTCTTAGTACTAATTAGCGGCTATTGAGAGGTGGGTGATGGTAAGGGACTTGATGATTTTATATTTCAGAGCTTACATACAGGATCGAGTGAATGATAATAACATTATGGTTAGCTTGGCACTAAATTTTCATTAAGTTAGTATTTTATATCTATGATATCACATACACAGATCTGGAAATCATATGCTAAATGGCACTTTAAATGATTAACATTGGTTATTGGTTGCACTATTTTACATGTTCTGATTACTGTGATGATAAACTTTCAGCTCTTGCATGGCACATATGTGGACCATAAATTCATATGTCTAGATATTCAAAGGTAGCAGATAAAGCGATGTTATTACATGAGGAGTGTCTCCAAGGAAATTATGATATGGTTTCTAAACTACAAATTGCATGCTCAACTGTGCAACCTACTTCTCAGTGCCAAAAGGTAATTTATGATGATTTTTTTGCTACATGAGATCATTCCTAGTAATAGAATAGAAATAAGTTGTCAATTTTTTGTTGACTAACATGTCTCTTTCCCATCATGTGCTTAGGGGACTATGTTTATCTTATGGGCATATTTGATACTAACTTGAACAATTTTGGCCATGGTTGAGGTGGTTGCATAAGAAGGAACAACTTTTCATATTCAGCTCTTCCTATAATGAGCAACATAAAAACAACTTACCACCAGTTGGCACTACAAAGATCCTACATAGATTTTCCAGGTGAACAACTACTCTTTTTCCCTAGGGGTTGAGTTATTTTTTTATTATTTTATTATTTTTCAATAAAGACGAATTCAATGCACCTTATGTTTTTTGTAGTATGATGAATTATCACTAGTAGCTCTTCACATGTAGTAGAGCAAGTGATGATATTTCACGAGGAGTGTCTCCAAGGCAAGTATGATATGGTTTCTAAACTACAAATTGCATGCTCAACTCTGCAACCTGCTTCTGATCAATGCCAAAAGGTGATCTATGTTGAATTTTTTATTATATGAGATCATGCATAGTAAAAGCATAGAAATAAGTTGTCAATTTTTTGTTGATTAACATGTCTATTTCCTATCATGTACTCAAGGGACTTTTTTTTTCTTTCGGGCATTATTGGTAATAACTTTGACCGATTTTGTCCATGCTTGAGGTGGTTGCATAAGAACGATCAGTTTTTCATTTTCATCTCTTCTAGAAATTATGGGCTTGACATTCTCTAGCTTCATTTACACCTGGGGGCTTCCTCAGTCTTCAAATCTCAGGCTCCCTTCATCTTCAGAACATGGGCTTCCTTTACTTCTGACTTGTGGGCTTCTTTAAGCTTCTGCGGGTATCTACAGGCCTCTGTGGGCTTCTTCCAAGCTCTATGGGAATCCTTCCAAGCCCTTGTGGGCTCTTTAAGCCCCAGTGGGCTTAACCTAATTTCAAGTCATAATAAGTTGATCTAATCCCAGTGGTGCCTACGTATTTTATCGATGGTATTTTATATAGATGTACCCCCCTACCTTATCATTGAAATCAGCTCTCACCGATGACTAGAATATCATTTAATTAATGTTTATACGATCCTTGTGGTGCTTACAACGTATTTTATTGATGGTATTTTTATAGATGTACCCTCCTATCTTGTCATAGAATCCGCTCTAAGAGGTGCCACTTTAGCCTCTAATTATGTATTTTAGCCAATTATTATGAATTTGTGCATCCTAACGGGAAAACAGCTTTTGAGGCAATAATTAGGGTTCTTAGGGCCACTTTGGGTACTTTTGGGCACTTTTTAAATCAGTATGCCTTATTTTTTAGAGTCAGTTAACACTTTTTTACCTCCCCCCTGAACTTCCCATTTTTTCCCTTTTACTTCAATATGTTTTTTCCCATATCTTACTTTCTCAATATATTTCTTTTCTATAAATCACCTTTCCTGTGTTATATTTTATCCATTTATTTGTATTTAAAATATAGTATGTATTTCTTCACAAGCACTTATTGAAGATCCAAAACTGTGGAAATGAAGGTGCCTTTCCATGGTTTTTAAAAAAAATTTAAAACCTCCAAGTTTCGTCTCAATATCAACGAACTTTCGTCCCAGGTATTGCAAAACCGTTGAAATTGAGGTTGGCTTTCCAGGAATATTGTCGCTATAGAGATGAAGTTTCGTGGAAAAATTACCGTTCAACTTGCAAATTTCGTCGAAAGTGATTGGTTTTTTTTCCCATATCTTACTTTCTCGGTATATTTCTTTTCTATAAATAACCTTTCCTATGTTATATTTTATCCATTTATTTGTATTTAAAATATAGTATGTATTTTTTCACAAGCACTTATTGAAGATCCAAAACTGTGGAAATGAAAGTGTCTTTCCATGGTTTTTAAATTTTTTTTGAAACCTCCAGGTTCCGTCTCAATATCAACGAACTTTTGTCGCAGGTATTGCAAAACCATTGAAACTCAGGGTGGCTTTCCAGGAATATTGTCGCTATAGAGATGAAGTTTCGTGGAAAAATTACCGTTCAACTTGCAGATTTCGTCGAAAGTGATTGGTTTTCCATGGTTTTGCATGGAAGAAATTTATGTTCAAATTCCAAAATTCGTCGATAGAAAGACAAAAGTTCGTCGAAAGTGTTCCACGGTTTTGCATGGAAAGAAAATTTTGCCTAACAATTTTTAGCCATATTTTCACCGTTATAGGGACGACAACTTTGTCGATAGAGCGATGAATGCATCAAAGAAAATTATGTTCAAATTCCAGAATTCGTCAATAAAGAGACAAACATTCATCGAACGTGTTCCACGGTTTTGCATGGAAACAAAATTTTGCCTAACAGTTTTTGGCCATATTTTCATCGTTATAGGGACAACAACTTTGTCGATAGAGTGACGAAACTTAGAAAATGAATTTAAAAAAAAAACAATTTCAAGGCCACCATATAGAAGACACATGGCGCCTAGTTTTCATCTTTATATCGAGGAATTATAAAGTTTGTCGTTATATCCATGAAATAAGTGCCACGAAACATAGCGACCATTATTGTCGGAATTGAGACGAAAAAAGTGGAAATAGCAACGAAAAATCGTCGCATTCATCTTAAACATGAGATGAATGCTAAAATATCATAGTAAAGTTAATATTAAAATCATGTTCACTACATTGTTTAATGGTGGTATATGGATTGACTCATAATTTGTGTATATAGGTTGTGATGTTGGAATTTAAATTTACATTTTCTGAATGTGAAACCAAACCTTATTCTCGATTGAGAAGTTGTGTGACACACAATATTTGTATTTAATGAAAATTCTACATTACAACCTCTTCATTGGCATTGAACATTCTTTATTTGTTTAATGCAACACATTACTCTGTTAAATTATTTTTGAGTTGATATAAAAGTGCATTCAATAATGAGTGGAGGAAACACAATGTTGATAGGTTTTATATTCAAATCCATAATATATTTCAAATAGACTATATTTAGGCTTGCGTTACTTTGTGTTATAGATATGTTAAATGAAAACAATATTGATATCTCATGTAGGATACAACCATTTCATAACCATGTCATGCATAACATGACTAGAGATATTTTGAAAAAAGTGTAGATAATATTAACGACTATGGTATGTCATAATGGATAATTAATAATAAGAGAAAGACAGTTCTTGACCCAATCAATAAGAGTCGGTCCAGCCACCAAATAGTTGAGATTACAGACCCATCACAAACACTTTAAACTTTAGTTTGATTGAGTTCATTTTCCTTCATGCATTTGGTTGAAACCGTCCACGTAACCTTCCTTTCCTCGGCCAATAAATTCTTAGATGATTGGTTAATGGTCAAGATTAGTTGTTATGGATGGGCCGTTGCTAAGTGGAAATACACAATGGAGTCAGTTGAAAATATGGATGAAAAAAATAGTATTTGTTCTTTAGCTAATATCTCGGGATGCGACACATATGGATTTTGGATAGGTTGGAGAATTCTAAGCCTGCCCGACGATCTAAAACAATAATAACACCTATTTTTCAATCTTTTAATGGAGCAGCACCTACATAAATTTTCCTCTAACAATCGGATTTGGAGGACCAAGTGTCGAAACTATACATTTAAAGAGGGATACAAAATTCTAAATAAAAATCGATGTGAGCTTCCAAAAAATTAAGATCGGAATGCTAAATGGGATAGTGATGCTTTAGCTAAAGTGAAATTATTCAGCTAGATATTGAGTCATGAAAGGATTTTAACGAACTAAAATTTAAGAACAAGGGGTTTGCAAGGGCCCTCCCAACGCCATCTATGTAAACATGAGGAAGAGAATGTGAATCATTTATTCTTGAATTCAAGTATAAATACCAATATAACTATCCCATCAAATTGGAATGAATCCTTCTTAACTTAGAAAAGAATTATACGAGAAAATTCTTTAATAAAACTATGATGAAACGAGTGTGGAAAACTCTCCCATAATTTATCTTCTAGAAAATTTGGTTAGCAAGAAACAAGTTCATCTTCAAAGATAAAGAAATTAAGGCAAGGTAGCAGCTCAAGCATGGGTGATGACAAAAGAGTCCATCCAAGCTAAAGGACGGGCTAAACAACGAATCAATAAACTGGAAATAGAGGAAAGAATCTAGTAAACAACTTATTACAAAATTACAACTCAAACATAGAGAGACA
The DNA here is from genome assembly GCA_001517045.1 of Pseudotsuga menziesii. NCBI lineage: Eukaryota > Viridiplantae > Streptophyta > Pinopsida > Pinales > Pinaceae > Pseudotsuga > Pseudotsuga menziesii. The sequence goes on from LPNX010970663.1 coordinate 210,260, forward strand.
AATCGTAAAACACATTAAAAGGAAATACAAAATGGATATTGAGAATGAATAAAGAGAAGTTGAAAGAATGGATCAATTCTCAAAATCATCATATCATATTCTTTGAAGGAACTTCCAAGAACAATCTAGGGTTGGTAGGTGTAGGGGGTTCTCTTTGACCCCAGAGGAAATATAGGGAACACGTTTGCTTAGGGTATGGGACAATCAACAAGCAATCAATCTAAATCTTTGGCACTTTGGAGGGGGTTTGAAGAAAGACCAAAGAAGAAGAATTAATCATATGAGCGTGGTTGGAGACTCTATAGTAATGATGCATCATCTATGTCTCAAATTGACTCCATATGATGTGATTCTTGGTTGCTTGATTTGGAGAAATCATTAAGCAAACATAGCTTGTAACCTTGAGCAAAGAACAATAGAAATAAATGGGACGGAGGCATCCCTCTCCATCATCCCCTAATTGTAAATCCAAGGTAAGTTACCATAATTCACACCTCATTATGTTTCATATCATTGTAATGATCTAAATAGAGTGTCAATCCACCAAGTGGCGAGAGAAAAGCATGCTAATATTTGCTCTTATGGATGCAATCCTTGAAGGAGGGATTCCATTAATATCGATTAACATTGAAGTACGTTCAACATGTGGGAAAGTTATTTGGGAGGTGATGGGTGCTTTGATTACTTTGAAATATATCGGTGCTGAGATTAGTAAAGAATCGTCCATATTGTGGGATAATGAGAACTTCTCAGTTAATATGGAAATCAGCATTATTTCCAAAGGAGCGGGAATTGACTTGGTTAGCCTGTCTCCATCACCATTAGACATTTTTTCATCCTCTATCACTGTATGGTATTTAATACTTTTATGAGACATCAATAGATTGTATTCTCAGGTTGACTGGTTAGGTCACAACCTATTTTTTGATATAATATAAAAAGTACCCATCTGATGTTTCAAAAAACATGTTTAGGGAATTTTTCATCAGAAACAATAAAAACGAGCATTGAAATTAATTGATTGTGTTAAGGAATCCCTGACTAGGGTAGCAGGGAGGTGGGGAACGGTTTCTCAAGGGTCGAAGAAACATGATAAGGTAGAGAGGCCACCTCAAGAAATTATATATAAGGTCACAAGTGGTAGTAATAGTGAAATACTGGCATGTGGAGTTACTGCCACATGCTTGGGAATTAACTCTCGATCATGGGCTTCTATGATTATGATGATTGGTAATACCACACAAAGGGGTGTTTGTATTATGGCGTCCGATAATGAAGTAATAATTTGGAAAAAAAATTGGCCATTGATGATATAAGGTTTGATAAAAATAACTATTTCAAGATTACATATAGGGGATTATTGCAACCAAGACTACAAGAGGAATCCATAGTTCAATGCCCAACGTTTAGATGTTAAGTGATGGAAGATTGAAACTGATCGCACCAAGCCTAAGTGCTATAGTAATTGCCTATTATTATTCATTTTGCATTATTTACTTTCACTAGATTGGGAGACTTATGCAGGGTTTGGTGTTGTTTCCTGGTTGTGGGGTTATTATTATCAATTACCAAGTGGGGATTTTGCTTGGTCCTCTACAACATTCCTTGGAACCTTCTCTCCAAAATGGAAACTTTTCTTCAACTTCCAACATTATGGTAGGTAAAGTTAATTAGACAATGAGGGTGATGGATTCGAGGGAATATACGCCAACCTAGGGTAATCCACATGGTCTAGGCCTCAACAACGACCTGTAGATGGAGAATCCCAACCCATATTCAGCAAGATATTTTTCAGGCTAAGGATTGGGTGAATGTGGAGCAGGATTTGGTTAATAGTGAAGAGATGGAAGAGTAATTGCAACCCTAGATCTCTGACCTAGGAACCTTTCACATGCAGAACACTAAATATTTCAAAATAATTTTCCTCTACTCGAAAATGAGATCATTTTTTGGGTAATCCCTCATGGATAGAAATGAGGGGTGCATGGAGATGTTGCTACAAATGGATGAAATTCAAGACCAATTCAGGAAAATGGCTGCCAAAATCAACATCATAGCCAAAGCCACAATTGGATTTGAATTTGCAACAAAGGATCATCCGCCAACCCAAGTTCAAAATATTTCTATGATCTCTATTTCTGATTATAATGCCCCATTTAGAGTTTTCCATCTAAACTACATTATTACTATTTTTATTTTTCTTATTAACTATGGAACTTGGTTAGAATGATAACATTGTATTGCATGGACATATGGACCTACTTGTATTGCGGAAGTTATTTATAAGTTTATGTTTAGGTTGTTAATGATGGTTGTTATTAGAGTTACTTCTAGCATGCAAATTAAAATGAAATATTTTGGTACTTGAATACCAGTTTTTAATTAAATGTTGAATAAATAAATAAGGTACCAAGAGAATAGTACTTAAGCAAGCTTGTTTACATTGCGTCCATTGGCTAGTAACATAGTAAGTACATATAAACAATTATATGGTTATGCATAATCTTGTGTTTGGTCAAACTAACACACATGTTAAATGGGCTAAGTGATAGCAAAATAAATATTGCACTGAAGTGACTTCGATGACATGGACTTTGAAAGAGGAATGGTATGCTAGTGAAGCATTATTTTATAATTATTATATGTTCATTACTATAATGTGTAGGAAAGCGCAATGTTTCAAGAAATATAGTTTCCCAAACTAGTTATTTAATGATAAATCACCAAGAAAAACAAGAGTGATGCAATATGCCAATATAGGGTACTAACCCTATTTCTATTGTGGGTAGGTGGAGGCATTACCCACCGTTTATCCACCAAGACTTGTAGTTGTGGGAGGGCTATGATAAGTCACACTCCCCAAGACATATGATGATGACTATCAGTTGCCTACTATGGAATCTTGATCGATGTAGTTGACACTTTCGCTTATGGGTTCTATTTGGGGTTAGGTCAATATAGTTGACGCTCCAGGATATTCCAATAGAGGAAGGATAGGATGTGGAAGATAGTTATGCACTAGAAGGAGTAAGTAAGTAGTTAAGGATGTTGACAAAGTTAGCTACCATGGCTTGCTTACTTGTGTGTGTGTGTGTGTGTTAAAACTCTTGCTTTACTCATGTGTGCTAATCTATGTGTGATGTGCAGTTCGTATTGTATTAATGTGTCCTAGTTAGTTGGATTATTCAGATCTTTTAATATTGAAATCTTGTCTTGCACGCTTGATTGTGACCATATACGAAGGTTGCATTAGAGGCAACTGTTTACCAATAGTACATGTGCAATATATGTGTATTCTAGCTATGCATACATACATTATTCATGTGCGCTTGTTGAACTGCTTGGTGCATTAGTTACTAAACCAGTTTACTAATTACATAATGAACGTTTCATGATTATGGAAAGCAAAATGTGTACAAATAAACATCTAGCAGCATCAATTATTAGCTAGTAGTATGATTTGATTGAGTATAGTTGTATGTCATAGATTTTTTTGGGGGGGGGGTGTGAATCAACATTAATACACGTGATTTTCATTATATTTTATGATTAGTAGATTTTAAATTATTTTATTTAAACGATTTAATTAGTATTTCCTAGATAATAGAAAGGGGGGGATTTATGACCCATTAATGAGGGTAGTTAGAAGAGGAACTTGGGGAAAGGGGAAGGAAAATTGGATGAATAGGAGGAAGGAGGAAAGTGTCGAGAGTTTCTTTTTGGGGGGGGGGGGGGAAGGGAGAGACTAGAGGAAATTATTTTGGAGGAAGTGAAATATTGGTTTAGTTAGCTAATGTTGTTCTTGGTGCTCTAGGCATAGAGGGCCAAGGAACCTATGATTTTCTTGGAGCTAGGAAGTCATATAGGTTGTTCCTAGATGGATGGGAGGTAAATTCTAGTTTGGGGAATTTACTATGGTAGGAAAAAAAAAGGGGGCTTAATAATTGGGGGATAACTCAAATAGTTCTATATATATTCTACTAATCCCTAAATGTAAACAGTTCTATAGATATTTTAGTAATCCCTACACTATACTTAATAAAACTATAATTTATTTATTATTTAAGTATTATGTTTCATTGAACAAATTACTATGTTAGCCATAATGTTGTTATTCATTGTTAAATTTATACAATTGTTAATTATGATTATTGTTAAGTTTACAATTCAAAATATTTTCATATTGTTAAGTTTACAATCAAAATATTTTCAATTAAAGAAAAAAAATGTTAATGCAGGACATAAGGACCCAATGAGTTAAACTAGGTCCTTACATCAATGATGATCAAGCTATATAGATTTTATTATATTCATACTCCTATTTTGATATCAAGTTATCCTTGGTTTTAACTCATCTTATCTAGGTACATCTAGTATACTATTAGATTACAAAATAATAGAAATAAGGTCAGTAGGATGTTGCTTGTTCATAATGGCAATCTTATGTTTTGCAACTAGTGTGTTTTCCCTTGTGGGATAGCAACAAACTAATGCTATTTACATTCTCTTTAACTTAATTTAATTTTAATATAGCTTACAAAAAAAATTATTGTGTCAAGAAAACAAATTATTGTGTCAAGATACAAAAACAAAACTCTCTGAACTAGTGTGTTTTCCCTTGTGGGATAGCAACAAACTAATGCTATTTACATTCTCTTTAACTTAATTTAATTTTAATCTAGCTTACAAAAAAAATTATTGTGTCAAGACACAAAAACAAAACTCTCTCTCTCTCTCTCTCTCTCTGGCATAATTTCTAGAACTTTGGATTTTTTCTAAAAGAGGTAGTCTCTTAATTTAATTTTAATCTAGCTTACAAAAAAAATTATTGTGTCAAGATACAAAAAAAAAACTCTCTCTCTCTCTCTCTCTCTCTCTCTCTCTCTCTCTCTCTCTCTCTCTCTCTCTCTCCCATCATTTTGTTGTTTAAAGTAATGAATTCCGTTGTTTCACCAAGATTGTGAGGTCCATATACATTTGTAATCATTCCTTCAACTACAAATCATACCACCTTATCATCAGCATAAAGAAAAAGAATGATGATTATACCAACCAAATTCATGTCGACACAACCTACTCCTTCCAAACAACCCTCTAGCTTGTCAATGTATATACTAGAAAGGGTATAGATGGCATGGGACAATTTGATTGACTTCTATATTATTAATAATCTGTTCTCATGAATAGCATTTAGAGTTCATAAACTTGATAATAACATTCTTGTACAATTGTATTGCAACAACCCTCAACTCAAAATGAACCTTTATCTCTTCTAATATATTCCAAAGGCTAGTTATGGGCAATGCGTCAAATGCTTTTCTAATTTCAACAAAGCAATATAAAAGATTGGTTTTATTATTGTGACACTACTAAACAATGGTCCTCAAAGTAATAAAGTGATTCATAGTTAAGTGATAGCTCCTACATCAGTCTTGGCCTTTAGCTCTTTTTAATGACTTTCTAGCCATATGCTGAATTTTCCAAATAATTCCATATAACTTGGTTAAAAGAGGAATAATCATAATGGTTATATAATTAGATGAGTTGTTTTTATCTGCACTTTTAAAAATAGGAACAATAAGGCTTTGTGTCTAGGGTTTAGGGAAAACCTGCTTACCTGCTAAATTGAAGAGCTCAAGGATGTAAGGGATGAGGATAGGCCCACCAATTTTCAAGACTTCTATAGGGTATCCTTTGAGATCCTTAGCTTTCTCTTTTGCAAGCTTCTTAACCCCAAACTCTATTCCTTCTAAAGGGAAAACACCCTCCTCTATAAGAGGGTTCGAAAATTGTCCACAACATCAGGAAGTTCATAATATTTGTAAGGCAATAATCATAATCCAAAATGGGGATCATATCCTTTCCTTTAATTTTATGACTCAAAATTTTCCTCCATAATTTGTTAGGATCTAGATTAGAAAGGTGCAAAATCTTTTCTTACTTTCTATTTATATAACACACAAAATTAAAAAACTTAATAGTACTTCCCTTTACCTATAATAACGAAAAAGTTTCATTTCACTATAATAAGAGAAAACGTCCATTTACTCTTCTTTAATAATACTACCCAACAACAATTTATTTTTCTTAATAACCAATAACAACACTTTCCTTTGTAGCCTCCTTGAAGTTGGTGAAGAGATTACAGGCGGAAGGAATAGTTGGGGTTTATCGAAGGACAGAAGTTTGACGGAGGCATGGTAGAAGATAATGGGGGAGGTGCAGGAGCTTCCCTGGTTTCGGATACACCTAGGCTGCAGATCCGGGACATCCCAATTGATCTAGATCTGAATAAGGCTGGAAAACCGTTGGTTCAAAAACTAAGGCATTGCATGCCTAAAGAGGCCCTGATTTCGACCATGCAGGTTAGATCATCCAAGATTAGGGTAAATATCAAGTATATGTTGGACCATGCGTTGATTTGGAAATTTGTGGGAATGCAGCCATTGAAAAAAGCCCTAGTTTGGTGGATTAACTCTTCCTGGAAACCTAAGGGGCATTATGACCTTCAGCTAGGATCCAAGGGTTTCTTCACCATTTCTTTCAACAAATTAGAAGACAGGAATGGAGTCTTGGATGGGGGTCCATATTTTTTCTATTCGGGGGGCTTTTTCTAAGGCCCTAGAAAGAGAAATTTTTTCTGGGCAAAGAAGACATGAAAGTAGCTTCTGTGTGGATCAGATTGTACTGACTACCTGGGGAATATTGGGATCCGAAAATACTGGAATATCTGGGGAATTCCTTGGGAAATTTCACCAAAATATTGGAGAAAACTCAAATCCAAAGATACGCGACATACGTGAGTATCTGTGTTTACATGGATCTGACCAAAGAACTGCCATAAGCAATCCCCATGACAGGGGAGGATGAGGAATGTGTGCAAAACCTAGATTATGAGCAAATCCCATTTTGTTATCGAATATGTCACGAATATGGTCATTTATTTAGGGATTGTCCCAAGAACCACCCAAATAATTCTACAGGGAAGGAAGAAGAAAAGAAGGACCAAGGATTTACAAGGGTTCCATCAAGGAAGAGAGGAGGACAAAAGCAAGAGAATCAGGTGGTACACAAGAAGACAACGGTTTCAAACAAATTCTAGATATTGGAAGACCTCTCGGAGGACATTATGCACAAACAGATAGAGGGTAAACAGCAAGACCAAATCCTCCAGGAAAAAGTTGGAACAGTTACCCAAATGGAGGAAGATATTATTAAAGGAAAGCAGTAAGAGGCAGACTGAGAAACATGGGAAGAAGTAGAGGATATGGACATCAGAGATCTGGATCTGGAAGGGATTGAGTAGGCATGCGCGGATGTAGGAAAGGGCTATGTCCCATAGGAACAAGTAATCCTGCTAAAAGAATCCATCCTCAAGCCCGGGCCTCCAATCAACTCGGGATAAGTGTGGGTTCCCACAAGGAAACAAAAAGGAAGTTCAAAGAACCCGCCAAGAAATATGGTAGGAGATCGAACAAACATAGAGTTGCAGAAGTAGGTAGGAGGTTGGTTGAGTCGGGACAGTACCTGACCATCAAGTTGGCACTAGGCCTATAAGTTTCTCAATGAATATTTTATCTTAGAATATTAGGGGCTTAAACAACCCACATAAAGTAAAAATACTAAGTAAAACAATCAAGCGAACAAATCCGACCATAGTTTTCCTTTAAGAAAACAAATGCCCAACAAATCAGATTGAGGAACTAAGTAAGAAAATCTGGAAGGGAAGCGAAGGGATAGGCATTGATACAACAGGTTATGTGGGAGTTATAGGGATCTTACGAGACCCCACTAGGGTCATCTTAGGGGGATTCCATGGCAGTAGATGTCTCTTATATGTTGACTTTAAGGTGGTATGATTTGTAGTTGAAGGAATGATTCCAAATGTATATGGACCTCACAATCTTGGTGAAACAACGGAATTCATGAAGTCTCTTCGGAAGGTTCGGGAGAAAGCACCCAATGCTCACTGGATAGTTGGGGGCAATTTCAATATCATCACCTCTTTGGAGGAGAAAAAGTTTGGACAACGCAGGATGGGGGGAGAATGTGAAAAAATTCTAGGCACCATTGAGGAACTAACACTAGTAAACATCATCCCATGAGAGGGATGGTTTACTTTAAACAACAAAATGATGGGGAAGAGATGCATTTCTTCCCGACTGGATCAATTCTTGTTCTTGGAATCTATTATTGATCTTGGCAGTGAAATGTACTCAGCTACTCTCCCAGGAGTTGGATCTAACCACTAGCCCATAGAATTGATGTGGAGTGGGTTGGGATCCCAGTTCAAAAAACCCTTCAGATTCGAATAGTTTTTGCTAAAACATCTAGATTTTGATGAAAAGATCAGAACTTGGTGGGAATAACTAAGTGAAGATGAGGGCCAAAGCATGTACAATTTCCAACGAAAACTGAAAGTGTTGAAAACTAGAATAAAAAAATGGAACAGGGAAGAATTTAGGCATATTTTTCCTGATAAAAAGATCATTGAATCTTGCATTCAAGAGGTCAAATCCATTGGGATGAATGAAGGATACACCAGAAATCTACAAATGGAAGAACTCAGACTTTGTTCACAACTAGAGGAGAGAGAAAAGCAAGAGGAAATTCTATGGCGGTAGAAATCTAGGAACCGATGGCTGAAAGGAGAGAGAAATACAAAACAATTTTAGTGCTCTGTCATCCAAAATAGGATGCAAAATAAAATAAGAAAATCCATTAAGACTGCCATAGGAGAATGGGTGGAAACCATGGAAAGAATAGAGACTTCCTTAAACCACTATTTTTCCAAGATAATGTCTGAACCAAGGCAGGACAAGAGTGAGGAAACTGATCAAATTACCCGGTTCATAGAATCTCTAGTCACCCATGATCAAAATGATCTCCTGATGAAACCTATAACCCTCCTTGAGGTAGAGGAAGCGGTTTTTTAGATGAAGGAAGGAACTACCCCAGGCCCAGATGGATTTATAGTTAAATTTTTTCGCAAATTCTGAGACCTAATAAAGATGGAAGTGTGGAGGAATGTGGAATACTCTAGGGTCTCCAAATGGTCGTTGCCAGCTTTAAATGCAACCTTTATCACGCTCATTCCAAAATGTGAGGGGGCTGACTCCCCAGACAAATTCAGGCCTATAATCCTCTACAATGTCATCTACAAAATTACTACCAACGTAATTGCATAGACTAAATCCCCTCCTCTCGTGACTAATTTCTCCTAAACAGTCAGGGTTTGTGGAGGGTCGACATATAACAAATGGTATCATTTCGGTGCATCAATTACTCCATTCCATAAAAACTTGAAAAATGTCGGGTATGATGGTGAATCTGGACATAGAAAAAGCTTACGATAAGCTTAATTTGCAATTCGTTAGAAGCATGCTCGAAGCGTTTGGGTTTCGAAAAGATTGGGTTGATTGGATAATGAGCTTAATAACACCATCTTTCTTCTCCATTCTAGTAAATGGAGTCCCATCTGGCACATGCAAACCTTCAAGGGGGATTAGGAAGGGGGATCCTTTATCCCCTTTCCTCTTTATTATAAAGGTGGAGGGGTTAGGCAGATCAATTGTGTCCTCTCAGGACAATAACGACATCAGGGGGTTCAGAATTCACCCGTTAGTGGCCAAACAAACATGCCAACAATTTGTGGATGACACGATTCTAATGGGTTACCCTTCAGTCCAAGAATCCAGGAGGTTTAAGAAATTTCTGTTGGATTTTTGCAAAGCCTCGAGGTTGGAGACTAATGGTAAAAAATATCAGGTTTTCTTCTTTAATACGCCTAGGATTACTAAACGAAACATCTGTCGAATCCTATGCTTTTAGGAGAGCTCCCTTCCATCCAAATGTCTAGGAACACCTTTGGTGAATTCACTAGTGAAGAAAGGCTCCTGGACGAAACTTCTACACAATATGAAAAAACACCTAATGAATTGGACCTTGAGGCCTCTCAATTTGGCTAGCAGAGTGGTGCTAGTGAAATCTGTCCTTGAGGCAATTCTGACTTATCTTTTGTTCACCTCGGAGGGCCTGAAAGCGATCCTAAAAGAAGATTAGGAACATGCAAAGGGATCTCCTATGGAGTGAAAACAATGAAAAATGGAAATGGACCTTAGTGAACTGGGAACCAGTCTGTATGCCAAAGCATCATGGGGGATTAGGTCTCAAAGACCTTGAGAAGGCTAGTGTGGTTAGTGGGGCCAAGTTATGGTGGAGATGGGTTTTCCATCATATAGATAATCGTGGGCGGAAGTGTGGCATATCAAATATGCAAAGGGGTGGGGTAGAAAAGAACTCATTCGTTTCTTGGAAGATGTTACGGGGTCACATATATGGTGAATGATGTGGAGAGAAAGGATTTTGGTCCAGGACCATAGCTTCTGGGAGTTCAGAATGGCCAAACATCCCAGGTATGGGAATATTCCTGGTAAATGATTACCCCCACTTGGGTGCGGCGGGGAATTCCAAAGAACAAGGGAAGCTTGTATCACCCAAGGATTGGTCCTGGTAAGTGACATATGAAAAAATTCGATAGCCTATCAAGACTTCTGAATATGGGCTGATAAGGATTGGTGGCAACGCTTCAGCCCAGGGGACGAGGTGGAAAAATTGGAGGAAACCTTGGTTAACAGGCGGATAAGAAATCATCCAGGGAGAAATAAGCTCCGATGGGGTTATAGCCAAAAGGGATCTTTCACAACAAAAAAAGCTTGCGATATCTTGATTGGAATTGATATCCAGCCTATAGATAAAAAATGGGGAAATCTATGGAAAAAGAAATTGTGTCCCAAGATCACTATCTTCAGTTGGCTTGTGATGAGAAATAGAATATTAATGGGTGAAAATATCATGAAAATAGGGATGATAGGCCCTTACCAATGTTTCCTGTGCGATATAGAAGATGAGACCACCAGCCACCTCCTAGATACTTGCAAGTTCACCTTGACCATCTGGTACCGTGGAGCATAATTCTTCCTAATATCTGACTAGATAAGACAACACCCGACAGGACTATTGTCGAATGGACCAACAATCCCTTCACAAACCCCATCGTGAATCAATTAAGGGAGATTTTTCCCCACTTTTTTCTCTTGGAAGTTTGGCGAGAGCGGAATGTAAGGACCTTCCAAGAGAAAACCAGCTCTTTTAACAAAGTCTGGGACACCATCACGGCCAGACTAAGAGAAACCATAAAGGTAGGAGCCTGGGATGAAGCATATTGGGAAGCCAGTGGGACGGAAGCCCTCATTCTTGCAATCATTGGGTCTGCCAGGCCCGTCGCAGTAGGACATAAAAAGGATCATACCGTCCAAAGCAATACCCAGTACTATGAAATGGGAGCCTCCTCCTGTGGGTGTTTTCAAGCTCAACTTCGATGGAGCATCAAAGGGAAACCCTGACCTGGCTGGTTAGGGGTTCATTGCTCGGGACAATAGAGGAAAGATGATGGGATTTGGCTTCGTCTTCATTGGGTGGGAGACCAATAACACAATAGAGATAGAAGGCCTCTTGCAAGGTATCGTAATGCTTAAGGAAAATGGCTAGATGTCAATTATCATTGAAGGTGACTCGCAAGTAATCATTCAAATGGAAATTAAGCTCCAAAATGGAACGCACAGTTCCAAGGTGGCTTAGTCATGGCACCTAGAAGGAAGGGTGGAGACACTCCAAGGGGTTCTGCGTGAGGGTTTGCGGCCAACTTCAGTCACGTTCGCGTCAAGGGAATAAGGTGGTTAACCAGCTGGTGAACGTAAGCACAAAAAGTCGTCGAGGCGTCAAAGCCAAAGACTGGAGTGAGGTGAATGATGAGTCTGGTTGTGCCAATTGTGTAAATCTCACAACCTAAGACATGCAGGGTAATCATGAGACAAGATGGGTGGGACACCAGGTAGACCCATATATCTAATCGGGGCATGTGGTTGATCAATAAAAGGGTGAGTGGCCATGTGAAGAGCATGTGGTATTTAATTCTGCCTCAAGCCAATGCACGAACACCATTTTTTCAAAGGATTAGAAGCATGAGTGATAACGTAGGTGAATTTGGTTCTCTGTGTGAGCGTTATGTGATACGGACTAAGGACCGCACCTGTGGCATCCTGGTTTGCAGTGATGAAATAATGCTCCTAATTAGTAACCTGCTATTTAGAGAGACAGGGGTGACGGTAATTGCAACACTAGTTGTCTGTATTACGTTGCCTCTATACCAAGAGTCTCTGAAATGAGGAAGGTGTCGTTTTCTGCAAAGGTTATGTGCAGGTGGAGCAATAAGAGTATGGGCGGCCGAAAAGGGAAGGGGAAGATCTTGGTCAGTCAAGAGGAGGAGACAAGAAGGGGCTCGTGAGCTCAGTGAAAGGCTCTATGGGAAGCAAGGATGTATGAGCTCTAACTCCCCAACGAAATTCAACAGAGAATCAATGACTCAAAAAAATTGCTGTGGGTTGAGTTTGGCAGGGACATCTTTCAATAATAATGTCGAAAGGCGGAGGAATGGATCATGGACCCTAGCAACTCTATAGGCAAGGCCAGTCTATACGAGAAGACAATGACCTTATTTTGGGTCATGAAAAACCTCGTCGGACGAGCAGCATCGGACAAGGAATAAATGGATGAAGCGGTTGGTCGAATGGACCAAGGGCGAGCAGAAGTCACTGTCACTCAATTAGTTGAATATTAAGCTGGACATGTTCCTAAAGAGGCTTTGGGTGTTGATTCCTCCAGCTCTGCCTATGGTGATGATTTTGAAATCCATGGAGGAAGGACCTCGCAAAGGCAGAATTCTAAATTTGTCTTATGTCTTTCTTTGAATTGGTTAAGGAAGATGACTCTGAGTTTATGTTGTGGATCAGCATTGACACACATGCATTTTTAGATTGGATGTTAAACTAGCTTTCAGTTGTCTATAGGCTCCACCCTACAATAAGTTCATAAGGTTTTGTTGAAGTCATTAAGATAAGCAGTCTTGTATGTTTTTTTGGAAACTTTATGCATCTCATTCCTATGGTGAATGGTATTGTAAAGGTTCTTAGGGTGACTTTTTGGTCAAGTTTCTATGGGAAGGGCTAGGTAGAGGCCAAGGCTTCGGCCCAGTTTGATGGATTCGGATTGTAATTCTCTTTTCCACTGATATATATTGAACGACTTCTTACGTACAAAAAAAACACTTTCCTTTGTAATCATTTTTCACCAAAAGGTAACTAGAAGCCATAAGGCAATATTTTCCCAAAACAAATCAATATTTACCTCTTTCTCTAGCTCGGAAGCCCCTAAAACTTATATGCAAAGTTATGATCGTTAAATTGGTGTTAAGGTAAAGGATAACTTTCAAGAATAACCTTCAATTTGCAGCAACCTAATAGGTAAAGGATATTATGTTTTTCTTTTTGAAAACTTAGAAGATAGAGATTTAATTTTTAGGAACATGCCATATTTCATGGGTCCTCAAGGGCTTTACCTTAATAAGTGGACTCCAGATTTTGATCCGAATCAAGATGTCCATTTTTTTGTTCCTATATGGGTTAGACTACCGCATCTTCCTCTTCATTGTTGGAATCCGGAATCTCTTGAAGCTATAGGAAACACTTTGGGGAAGTGTATTGACAGGGATAAAAGAAGAGAACAATACACTTGTGCTCAAATATGTGTTGACGTGGACCTGGAGGTAGGGCTTCCTTAATCTATTAAGTTTATATTAGTAGATTGATCACATGTGTAAGATCTTGATTATGAGCAATTTCCATTCAAGTGTCGCCATTGTCATGGCTACGGACATTTTTCCAGATCATGCAAGAATAAAACTGATAAAGAAGCTACCAAAGAGAAGGGACAACAATGGACACAAGTCGAAAAAACAAGTTCAGCAAAGCAAGGAAATAATTCAAAGGGAAAAAGAGCAGAAATGGGGTCAAGTAGTAATGCTACTGGTCAAAAACAACATGAAATTGGAACATCTATGAAGGAAGTAACAAATCAAAATAATTTTGATGTTCTGAGCATCCCTAAAGAATAACCTTCAATTCTTGAAGAGGGAGAAGTTCCTCAAGCTCAAGACCAGTCACGAGAAGAAAATGGAGCATTAGTTGAATCGAATCCTGGCTTCTCTGCTGAGGGATACTCTCCAACATATGCAAAAATGGCAAAAAAATGAAAACCATGGAAAACTCTAGTTCATCTGAAGAAGATTCAATTGAGAGGTCCTCAAAGAAAGGACGCAAATCCCTTAAGAAGATCTGGAAGGAAGAAGCTGAATTCCTGAAGATGAAAGGAATCCAAGCTAAAATCGATATGTCAGTTGCCAGGAATACCAGGGCTAGACCTTCAAAAGGAGGCCCTCCTCCTTCTGCCAATATTAAATAATGAACATTGTCTCTTGGAATTGCAGAGGGATTGGAAATTCATCGAAAGTGGAAGCTATAAAAGTTCTCTTAAGAATGCCTCCTCATGATTTCCTTCTGCTCCAAGAGACAAAAATAGACAAGGATAGCCTTTTGTCCTTAAGTAAAAAGAACAAGAATTAGAATGTCGAGCTGGCTATTAGTGCTCGTGGTTCTGCGGTTGGAATTGCAACCCTGTGGACAAAGAACCTCTTTTCTCTGACAAACTCTCATGTAACGCAACATTGGATATTTTCTGAATTTCGGCATCTTCCAAGTATTATTTCTTTTGCTCTTTTCAATCTCTACGCACATGTTAAATTCCAAGAGAAACGAGAATGTTGGAATTCTTTGAATGATTTTATTGTTGCAAACTCTCCTTCAAATATTATGATCGCTAGTGATTTAAATATCACGTTGGATTCTAAAGAGAAAAAAGCTGGAATCTGTGGGAGAGATCCCATACTCAAAACGATGGAGAATTTCATTACTTTTTGGGATTTGATTGATTTTAAACCTAAAAAGGGAATATATACACGGACGAATAATCGAATTGGAGCAGCTAACATCTCTATTGGGATGGATTGTTTTCTAGTTCATAGTTCTCTGCTCATGGAAAAAAATATTATTATCTCCTCAAGCATCTTGCCAAAGATTACCTCGGATCATAAGTCGATAATGTTGCAGCTAGAAGAGGAAGAGGATCTTGGCCCCATTCCCTTCTGGTTCAACCCTTTGTGGATTGGCAGAGAGGGGTTTATGATCATTATATCCAAGGCATGGGATCTTCCAGTCTTTCGATCGCCGAACTTTGTGTGGGAGAGGAAACTCAAAAACACTAAATTCGTGTTAAAGGAATGGGTTAAACACCCTCAGAAAAATCCAATCGGTGAAAGAAAAGAGGCTCTGGAAAAACTGGAGGAAATCCAATTGGAAATGGAAGAATTAGAAATTACCTCTGCATGTTGGAAAAAGAGAAAAAATATCAGTTTAACTCCTTTTGTGCATTCAGACAAGAAGAAGAATATTGGAGATTGAAGTCACATAGCATTTGGATGAAAGCAGGAGACCAGAATACATCTTTTTTCACAAACAGTGCAGAGCTTGAGTTTGTCAAAATCATATCTAGGAAATTTCCTCTATGTCTGGTGTTACTTTCAAAGGCATTTATCAAATTAAACAAGCTGTTGAAGTTCATTTTCAGAACCTGTACAAAGAAGATGGAATTAATGATTTTGATTTAACCTCTAATTTTTTTACCAATATTCCTTGTTTGGTGAGGGATGGAGAAAATGATGTGTTAAAGAAGCTTTTTTCAGAGGAAGAGATCGTGGATGTTATTTGGTCTATGGGGCCGGATAAAGCCCTAGGCCCTGATGGATTCTCTTTTCATTTTTATAGAGTTTGTTGGACAATTATCAAGAAAGATTTACTTCGGATAGTCAAATCATTTTAGCTAAAAACCAAAGTGGGTGGATGCACCAACTCCACTTTCCTTGCACTAATCCCTAAAAAATTTAATCCTTCTTCTTTTGATCGATTCAGACGTATTTCACTTTGTAATGCTTCTTATAAAATATGTTCTAAACTCTTAGCTAACAGGCTCAAAACTTTGCTTGAGAAGTTGAATCTCTTCTTCAAGGAGGGTTTGTAAAAGGGAGGCATAGTTTGGACAATGTGATCCAAGTTCAGGAAGCCATGCAATCTAGTTTCCAAAGAAAGGAGAAGGGCATGCTAATTAAACTCGATATGGTAAATGCCTTTGGCAGGGTAATGCTATCTTTTATTTACTTAGTTTTTCATTCTTTTGGTTTTAGCCCTGCTTTCATAAATTTGATAAAAGCTTGCATTGATAAGCCTTGGATAGCGCCATTGGTTAATGGTAGACCAACCAAATTCTTTCAAGCTTCCAAGGGACTTCGGCAGGGCTTCCCTCTCTTGCCATTTTTGTACATTCTAATGGTTGATGCATTGAGTAGAAAGTTAACTGTAGGGAAAATTGATGGGATTGTCCCGGGCATCCACTCAGCTAGTGGTGTTGAAGATGTCAACCATGCTCTCTTTTTTTATTATACCTTGCTTCTGGGAGGGGCTTCTCTCAAAATGGCAAGAGTTTTTGCAGAAATTATGCACCACTTTTGTATTATTTTAGGGGCTCTTATTAACAATCGTAAAAGTGTCGTGTATGGCTGGAATGTAGATCAATCAACTGTTGAAAACATATCTCATATTTTAGGCTTTGAAGGATTTGCTATTTGGAATAAGGTTAAGTATTTGGGACTCCCTTTAACCTTGGGAAAAAACAACCCTTCTCTCTAGTTGGAAATCATTGACAAGATAAAAGAAAAGATTGCCTCGTGGGGTGGCCATTGGCTCATGAAGGCAGGAAAGCCTTCTTTGATCAAGTCTACTCTCTCGGCTCTTCCGATTTACCAATAATCTCTTCTCCTGGCATCTAAATCAATTATGGATCAGATATCCAAGTTGATCAAAGATTTCCTGTGGAGAGGTGGAAAATGAAACCAAAACTAAATGCATTTGGTCAAATGGGATGTTGTTAAAATACCTATACTAGAAGGTGGATTGAAAATCAGAGATCTGGAATTGGTTAATTTAGCTATGGGAGGCAAATTACTATGGCATCATTTCTTGAATAAAAAGCATCCGGATAATCAAATTTTCTGCAAGAAATATCTTAAAGGAGTATCTCTCAAAAATCTTCAGATGACAAACACTCTCAAAGGTTCTATTTCGTGGAATTTATGCAGAAGAGGACTTGACTTCTTTACCCAACATCTTTATCGTATTCCAGGAAATGGCATAAATACATTCCTGTGGGAGGATAAAATAAATGGTAATGCCCCTCTCAACTCTGATTTATCTCTTGCTGAGATCAAGCTCTGGTTGAAAAATAAAGGCATGTTAAGACTCTCGAATTTCGTTTCTTGGGAAAACCATGGTAATTGGAATGTGTGGGTTCTCCCAAAACTTCCAAATCGTGTCGATCTCTTTCTTCTCTTTCAAAAAAAATTGTTGTTGAGCAGTCTATCTGGTATGGACCCCATTCATTCAACGTGCAAGGACGTGTGGGGTTGGGGTCCCTCTGGCTCCTATACAGTTGTGTGTGGCTTCTGAGTCAGTGCAGAAATCTGTTGGCTCAACCTACAGTGCAACTTTCTGGCATTCAATCTGGAAATCACCCAGCCTACCAAAAAACATTTTTTTGTGTGGACTCTTATGCACCAAAAAGTTTTAACTAGTGAGAATTTGTCAAAACATGACTTCTCCAGACCTTTCAGATGTTGTTTTTTCCTTCAAGCTGTCGAAACTACAGCTCATCTCTTTGTTGGATGTGGTTTTACTTAGAAAGTATGGACACATTTCTTGCACGATTTGCCTTATATCTCTGTTCTTTTAAATTATGAACCTGCTAAATTGTTTAAGATCTAGCAGACAAGGTATCATGGCCTTCATTCAACCAGTTATGAATGGAGGAAAATATGGCAAGCTATTCCGAAATTTTTATGGTGGAAAATTTGGTTTGCTACAAATGATTATATTTTTAACAGTAAAGTCATCAAGCCAAAAATTGTAGCAATGGCTCTTCTTTTGGAAGTAGTTGGAAATGTTCAAATTGACGCCATCAAACTTGAAGTTGAGCATAAATGGCTTGGATCACTGCTTGTGGACAAAATCCAGCTGGGTCCGGGTAGGCCTGTTTTTAAATCGAGTTGGAAGGTCAAAACCACGGAAAATGAATTTTTAGAATGGTGGCAAAAAAAAAAATAAAGCTTCAATCTTCTTCAATGGAGCATCAAAAGGAAATCATGGGAAAGTTGGGGCAAGGGATCTGATTTTCTATCCAGGAGGAAGGCTCGAAACCAGCTTCAGCTAGGGAGTTGGACAACTTACAAACAACCAAGCAGAGTTATTTGCACTTCTTAAAGCCTGTCAAATAGCAAAAGAAGTTGGACATAACAACATTCAAATCTTTGGAGATTCTGAAATTATAATCAAATTTCTAAACTCGGCTTCAAAATTCAATAATCTCAGTTTGAATGTGACAATGCATAGGTTGCACTTCATTTTGATATACTATGATTATGTCTCCTCCTATCACATTCTTCGTGACTTGAACAAGCTAGCAGACTACAAAGCAAATCAGGGTTGTCTTCTTCTTCCCAGAATGTTAAGCTTGAATGAAGGTCCTTGCTCGATGCATCCGATTCCTTAATTTTGAAATAAGAAAATTCAGAATCATGAAATTGTATATTTCGAAATATTTATAAATGAGTGAAGTCCCGTCAATTATTTATCAATAAATATATATATATTAATCGTTTTAGTTTAAAAAAAAATTAATATATTTAAAGCAATATATCACAATTCTAACTAGTAATAAATTAAGTCACAAAAAAATAATTTAAGCGGAAAAATAATTCTCTATATGATCGTGTTATTATATCCTAGTATCTAATTTTTATCACTCAAATCAAAAGAATTTATTATATAAAGTTTTGATTACCTATATAATGTAGACAATCAATAAATTCATATTTAGTTTACTTAGAAGTAATTTTGTATTATAATTTTAGTATTTAAATTTAAATTTTAAAATTTTAAAAAATATATATTTATAACAATTTAAATCTATGGAAAATTATTTAAAAAATATTAAAAATATCTATGCCAGACTTATCATGTTGCCTAATTAATTTTGATTTATATATTTAAACACTCTAGTGATAAAGAAACTTAAGACATACTTTTTTTTTAATATGTCATAAATAAAATTAGTTATTATCATGAATCACAAATTTTTTTTAAATCTTCTTTCTAAAATACCATACCATCTTAAATTTGTAATGGTAATATTTTGAAGTAATATTACAAAATTAAAATATATTAAGATTTGCATAGTTATTTAATTTGTGATTATTGTGATATTTTGAAGTAACATTGCAAAATTAAAATATATTAAAATTATAACTACTTAATTTGTGGTTGATAAGACTAGAATAGCTACTTAATTTGTGGTTGGTGAATATCCACAAGTCACACTCAAGTGTCACAAATAAGTTATTTGTCTATACATTCTTCTACCTGTTATCACCTATTTTTTCTAGTTAAACAGAGGTTATCTCCCATGAAATTCTCATTATCTATGGATTAGCTAAGAGTTATCTATGCCACTACTAGTTATCTATGCATCAACTATCAGTTATTTTCTAGAATTTTTTATTTCAAATTTGGAATAACTGCCATAAAATCAATCCAGGCAATACATTTTTATAAGCCTTATGCAATCTAGAAAAACAATAAATATTAGTACACCACAAATTCTAAACTAGCACACCCACATAGTTTGTGGTTGGGTCACATCCATAAGGATCAAATGGTTGAAAAACAATAAATATTAGTACACCCCAAATTCTAAACTAGCACACCTACATAGTTTGTGGTTGGATCACACCTACGATCAAATGGTTGAGAGATAGTGACGGAATGGAAGGGTTCAACTCTAAGTTATCTACGCCTATCTATATGTTATCACCGACATTCTTCTTGTTACCCATTTATCAAATATCAGATATATATATATATTTATTTTTTTTCTCTCACATTCTTCTAGTTATCTGCTATAAATTGTTGGTTATCCATCCATCAATTATGAATTATCTATACATTGCTACTAGTTATACATTCATCAGCTACTAGCTATTTTTTATATATATTTTTTTATAATTATTTATTTCGAATTTTGAAAGTCTGTCATAAAATCAATCTTAACATTACACTTGTCCATTCGTAAATGAAAAAACATAAACCCATCCATCAGCTATAAATTGTTGGTTATCCATCCATCAGTTATGAATTATCTATACATTGCTACTAGTTGTACATTCATCAGCTACCAGCTATTTTTTAGATATATTTTTTTATAATTATTTATTTCGAATTTTGAAAGTCTGTCATAAAATCAATCTTAACATTACACTTGTCCATTCGTAAATGAAAAAACATAAACCATATTCCACCCGAAATTTCAAATAAAAATACCTAACAACCTAAAAATACACACACTTAATGATTTGATTTCCTAAAATTATAACTATAATGGTACTCCATCCATTTTTTAACGAGGCCATGTGTCATCCAAATTCAAATCTGTGAGGAGCATTGGGAGCCGTTTAAAAGAGGTTGTCTTTTAACTGCAGCAGTTGAAACCTTGTTCCACTGGAGAACATGACATACACTGTTCGCTACAATTAAGAACGTATTGGCAATCGGACGGCAATTTATCCCCCACCTGGACGTCCCCACCGACAGAAGAAGTCGTCCCTGGACTCCAATCATTGAATTAAAAAAAACATTATTATAATTCCTCATGGGCTTTTAAACATGTAAAGAAATAGTCCCTATTGAATGCAAACATATATATAAATTAATCCAAGTATCTAAACTAATCAATCAAGTATCTAAGCTAATTCTATATATAAATTAATCCAAGTATCTCAGCTAATCAATCAAGTAGCTAATCTTAAGAGAACTCTCAATTAAATAGCTAATCTTACCAGTAGTGGCAGCAGCGGCCGTGGATGCAGCTACAAGATTACTGGTCACCAACAGGGCCATGACGAGGCCAATACCTCTCCTGGAATTCAGCAGCTTGAGGCATCTCGGAGACCTGTTATCATAATAAAATAATAAATGATCGCACAGATAGATATATATGAACCAGGGGAAAAGAATTAAAAACACATGCAATGCAATAAGTGGCGCATAACGGAGTAAAAGTGCGAGGGGGCGACAAGGTCATAAATAGTGAAACACCTGTGATATTGCCCTTTTTATTCATGCTCGGCCTGGCCCGATCAGCTAAGCAACAATGGTGACTCAAGCGAGGGCATCTTCCTCTGTTTATGAATCTCTCTTCGAGGGACCTTCATGAATAGGTCGAGCGCCTAAAGAAAGGTAGGTCCTCGACTTCTGTATGTAAAACATTAATGGGATAATTTACTTGGGAGGTTGTTGTTTCCATGGTCAAAAAAAACAATTGCTCACAAGTTTCAAAGGAGAAACAGGGATGCTCTATTCATCCTTTCTTTCCTTTTCACTGAAGGGAACTTTCTTTCCCTTTCACTAAAGGGAACAAACCTGATTATGGGATCTGGATAACGCATGTTTCTATAGATGTTCCCGTGTTTTAGCCACTTTGAGAGTCATCAACCCAGATTTTCTTCTTTTAGATAATTCGTTGATTTTCTTTTGAACTTGGGGAAGGTGTAACTTTATCTAACAGTAATGTACTAAAGATGTATGTTGGTCTTATTTTAATCCCTCTTGCCCAAACTGTAAAGAGACCTTTTGTACCGTCCTCACCCTTGGGCTGGCATTGGGTGATGGGCATGGGCAGGTTGGGCAAACCAATAGGCAGGTCCAAATAATTGATTTTAGTGACAAAGGGATGCGGGCACAAGAGCAGCAAGTGAACAAAATGATTGGAAAGGGAGTGCATAGAACAAGGATGTGGCTAAGAGGGAATTGCCACTTGCCCAAGTGGTTAGAGTCTTGGTTCCAAATTGCAACCGAAGGGCCTCCATAAGCATGACATTGCAAGTGTGCCCACTTTCCTTGGATGATGGTGTGCATGCGTCCACTTGGAGGAGTTGACAAGGTACTTTGACGAGTATAAGAGGTGAGCAAGGCAAGAGATCATTCAACTGATGATTATGACAATATGTATCATTTATGTTGATCAAAACAATCTCTCATGATTATAAAGAAACT
Organism: Pseudotsuga menziesii; assembly: GCA_001517045.1. Taxonomy (NCBI): domain Eukaryota; kingdom Viridiplantae; phylum Streptophyta; class Pinopsida; order Pinales; family Pinaceae; genus Pseudotsuga; species Pseudotsuga menziesii. Next base: position 232,426 of record LPNX010970663.1, read on the forward strand.
TCAGTAAAGATGATTACATAGAGAAAATAGCAAGGTGTATGTATTTATGTCAGCTAAATGTAAAATAATAAACTACATCATTTATATTTCTATAACTAACAAAAGGTTGAGATTATACTTTCAGAAAAATGAAAACTAGATCAATAACAAACTTCAATATATTATTGTCATTATTTCCATTAGGCTAAGACAAACAACTTCACGACTACATGTCTTAAGTGGAGATGCTTCACAGATCTTAAGAGGAGATTAATTTTTCAATGCCTTTTGCTTGCTTCAAACACAACCATTGTGCTGGTATTTATAGTATTAAATGGTAATAATGATTAAGCACACAACAACAACATCAGAATCTTAAGAAAATATCAACATTATTCGGTCTCTCTAATTCTAGACCAAGGAATTGGTTTTTAATTATATGTGTCCCTTCCTGCTCCTAGACATCTACAAGAAATTCAACCATTTCCTACATGAAAAGTGACTAAAGCAAGCCATAATACCAATCACATGTAATTCCTAAATTCACTTTTTGACATCAAATTTTGGCAATGACAATTATCATGGCGGCGTTAAATAAAATGATATTTCATGTAAACTTACAAAAAAAGGTAGAAGTTGGGGAAATGGCCTATTGGTTCGAAGCAATCTCTCTTAAGATGTATTCCAAAAAGGTAGAAGTTGGGGAAATGGCCTATTGGTTCGAAGCAATCTCTCTTAAGATGTATTCCACTTGAAGATGATGGTTATTGTCTATTGAGTACAACTTTAGTCTATTGGACCTTAAGAAATTACGTGATTCATTGTAACAAATTGTTCATATGCTCAAAAAGCGTAGAGAGAAGGAACATGACATTAGCAACAACATCAGGTTGGAATAAGCATGAACAACCAATCTTTGCTAAATAATATATTTTGTTGTAATGCTAAATCAATTTACATTTGCTTCTAACTATTTATTCTTCGTGATATGTAGGAAAAACTTAAAAACTCCCTAATATACATAGTTGGGTTGACACAATCAGAGCACGTCTCATTTCCAATTTGGATACTTCCAAATCTATATTCACTCTCTTCCATAATAGAATCTTCTATTATGTGAGATAAAGGAAAGACAACATATACATTATCGTCATATTCATATGAAGCAAGAGGTATAAGAGGTGAGCAAGGCAAGAGATCATTCAACTGAATCTAAGTTAAGGGATATCAAGTTCTGAGTTGAAGGGTCGCTAAGGAAAAAGAAACCAATTATAATTGGAGACCAAAATGTTGCAGGTGGCAAGCTTTCGAGGAGAAGACAAAGCCATAGCATGTGAACAGTGTTGCATTGGCCAGGCAATGAATTGTCTTGTTTATTTGTTGTTTTCGGGTCCTTTCGTAACATTTTTTTACTTCAATAATATAAAGACTTGTCAGGTGCCTGGTTTGGGCACCCTTTTCATGTGTTGTGTTATTATTTGCTCCTTTATGTTGCATTGTATATTGGTTAAGTAGAACTAGCTAAGTTAAACAACACAAAGATTTAATAAACATAAGTCCAAGGGTTGGGCAAGGTTGCTAGGCATAATAGGTCTAGACAATTGGTAGATTAAGGTGAAGGTTAAGTGAAGAAGTATAGTCCACCGACAAGTAGTCTCAAGCAACCATCCTTGGGAGTAAAATCAAGAAAAATCTAGTGTTGCATAATTGTCAAATTCGAACATGATAAGGGCACAAAGCTTTGGGGTTGTGATAGTTGGTGTCGAAGCAAAATATGCGGGCTCCTCACTCGACTTGGGCATAGTTCATGCCAAAGTCGCGTCAACCAATGAGATGTATCAGAGGGAGGAAAAACCATGTCGATACTTGCCAAAGCAAGTTTTGGGAGTGTGCTCTTCTTCATTGTAGAGCCATAAGGCAGAACTGGGGAGAGTCTCGGTAGTAGACTAGATGGGTCGAGAAAACTTTGTAGAAGCCAATGCAATGACATTGAGACAGGAAACCACCAAATAGTGCAAAGAATGGTTGAATGCGTTGGTACGCAATAGTGAGCACTTCAACAGTGCAATGATAATAGCAACAGTATTAGATGGGGCATTGAGGGTCATCTTGGGACCAAGAGCAAAGCAACCAAGGTGGGCACGAGGAAACCATACCTGATCAAGACGGTACTCGCAACAAACACAAGCCAAGTAACACTTGTGATTTTCAAGTTGGTGCCTTGTTAACAAGTTAGGCACGTGTACCTTTGATGACAAAGGGCGAACCAATGCAAAGATTGGGCGCTTTGGCTAGAAAACAAGGTAGGAGCTCGAACCAACTTTGTTATGTGGAAATCATCATGAGAGCAATGGTGGATACTAACGTCTCACACAACATCCTCAAGAAGGGGTCGCTGACAAAACTTGGGCTCAGGATGCAACCTTATGGGGTTTTAGTTGGATTGGAGGCCAACTCAACTACCTTAAATATCATGAAGCAAGAAAAGGAAGTAAAGACCAAAAAGGTTTGGATAAAGGAGAGACTTCTTTATTTTGGTGGGTGCCTTTATGTACCAAAATGTACTAACCTATGCAAGGAACTGTTGAAGGAGTGGGATGACTCTCTTTGGGCTAGGCACTCATGGATGAAATAAAAACTTTCCTAGTTGGAGAGAGGCTACTATTGGGAGCGCATGAAAGAGGATGTCAAGGAGTATGTGCATACTTGAATAGTTTTCCAACAAGACAAGCTTGACACCAAGATGTTAGCAGGTCCATTTCTACCCTTTCCCGTGCCAGATAGACCATAGGAAAGCATCACAATGTACTTTATAACTCAATTGCTAATGAATCAAGGCTACAATTCAATATTTGTTGCAGTCGACAAGCTTTCCAAGTATGTCAACTTTTTGTCAACTTTGTGCCCACAAAGGTGTCTTGCTTAGCAAAAGGCATCGAAATGGTTTTTTTCAAGCATGTTGTGAAGCTTTAGGGTTGTGACACATTTCTTCTTTGAACAGGTCTGCCTAGATGGAATGCCACGCCCTAGCCAGGCTACCAGCAGACAGGGTCTTTCAGAACCTAGAACAAAGTACCCACTCCTTCCACTTCAAGAGAAACTGAAAAAGTCTCAAGATAATACAAGACCATGCATGATAAACATTAGTTAAAGAGTCCAAGTCTCATGATTCAGATGCTTGTGATAATTCTCATGTTTCACAAATACTTCATGAGGGATACCAAGGGAAATCAAGGAATTTATCATGACTTGTGAGTTTGTCCTTCGATATTTTCTACTCACCCATTGCACCGAGGCCATGTACAGGTTGCATCACGTATGATTATGGGATTTTAATGCATGATTTTCATGGCGAGTTGGTTCATTTCGAGGTGTGTCGCTTGGTGGGATATCTTTCCTTAGGTTATGGGCTTTTATGTATTATTGCCTTCAGGTATTGCATGTCGATGGTGCTTCCTTTCATCCACTATAGGGCATGAAAAGTCAAGCCAAGGAAATTTGCAAACTAAAAAAACCAACAAGCATTAAGGGGTGAGCTAAACTATTATTAGTTTTGCATCTTATGCACGGTCACTAAATAGTAGGTTTTGTACCAACTTTGTATATGTTTATAATGACTACTTAGTCAAAGCATATTCAATTGAAGTAGGTCAAAAAGGTACTCACTTAGGTGATTTCCAGGGCATTTCTCTCACATACCAGGGAGGGGCAACCGCCTCTGTCATTAGCATAAAAAAACAAGGGGGTATAAATATCGGCCAATAAGAGTGGGAATAATTGGCATGATATTCCATATTATTTACCATGCCCCCTTAACTTTGGCATGCTTCCATTGTGCATTCTAGCCAAGCAAGTAATGACATGTGGCAACCACCCCAACCTTCAATGACATTTGGATTGACTTGTGGCAAGGGTAAGGCCACCCATCTGATGAAACTTGTTTGACAACAGTCTCATTCAAAGGGGTTCCTTTATAATATACAAGTGTGTAAGCTCATTTGTGTAAAACATGCCTCACAATGTAAGGACTTGAGGATATCCTTTACCTCTAGTTGAGTGGGAATATCAACAACATTAGAATTTTTTGAGCACTAGGTATAGATCTTGGGGCCCTATACAACTAACATGTTCTCTTGAGGAGACCCTTGGACTTTGAGGGAAAATACAAGAACCATTGGGATTTTTTGTGTAGTAGGTATGGATCTCGAGATCTTAGACAAGGTTATTAGGATACACTTGGGCCCGAGATCTTAGACATGCTACTTCATACTTGAACGCTTCCATGCAAGACTTTGAGGGCATTCACTTGTTAATTTTATTTCATATAGTAAATTTTACTCTTGGATTTATTTGTCACACATTGTAGAACCTAATTCTCGATGGGCCTAGGATAAAAGGTGTTTTTTTTAATTCTTAATTTATGTTCACATCATTTAAAAAAAAGAAAAAAATAATAGTTTATGTTAATCAATTCCAAGAATTTATTAATTAAAAAACTATAATGTTGATTTTTCTAATTAAATAAATTAGAAAAATATAATGTTGATTTTTATGTCATTTTGTTTGTGTGTGTGTGTGTGTGTTGAAGATGGCGCTATGTGGAAGGATAACCGTATGCGAGGGTGCGAGGAGAAGCGAACAAGTGGCAGAAGTCTTTTAATTCTTTTAAATTTATTGAGTGCAATATGTCTGCTCCCAATCAGGAGGTACATTGTACGCAAACACTGGATGTACCCGAGGATTTAGTGGCACAAAAGGAGATGTGGTTAGTTGGAACAATGATAATAGAAAACACTCCAAGAAATGATGGAAGTGACATCACTGTGACAGAAACTAAACATGAAGAAAGGTCGAGGAAAATAAAAGGGATACGCAGAGTTAACGGTGGGGAAAGATATACACCTCGAACAAGTTCCAGAGTACCTGAATCTGGCCCTGGTAGGAATATTCCACGGAAAGGTGACAGAGAGAGAACCCTTAAAGAGGTGGATGGAGTCTAATTGGAGTAGCTGCCTGGGCTACGCTATGAAATTCCATGTACTCCTGAGAGGATGGTTCTTAGACAAGATGCGTAATGAGGAGGAGGACGAAAAACTATTAAAGACGAATTGGCAGTGGGGGTCGTCGGGTCTAATCCTAAAGAAGTGGAGGGGAGAGTTCAATGCGAGGAAGGAACCACACTACTTACAATAGGTCTAGGTGATCTTACCAAGCTTACCAATGGTATTTTGGCAGAAATATATACTGGAAGCAATCAGANGGAGGGTAGAGTTCAATGCGAGGAAGGAACCACACTACTTACAATAGGTCTAGGTGATCTTACCAAGCTTACCAATGGTATTTTGGCAGAAATATATACTGGAAGCAATCAGAAACAAACTGGGCATATTTTTTGCCTTAGAGGAAATACGGGAAACTAAAATCAATCGAGGATACACCAGAAGTTTAGTGGAGATGGATATAAGGGAAGGATTGTTTGAAGAAGTTGTAATTGTGATGTACGAGAGCTTATGGACACAGAGACTGGATTATTAGAAGATATTGTTTCGATGTTATAATTGTTGAAAGGTGGGGCATCTACAGAAGGACTATGCAATTCAAAAGGAAAAGCCTCGGTTCAAAAAGGTTTGGGTAAAAAAGGACATCACTAACTCCTCTACAGAAAAATTAGAAGGAAACAGAAATGCGGAAGGTGGAGAAGGAGTAGAATAATAGGAACGTAGAGGAATTATGCATGAAGAAAGGGGAGGCTCAGTCAATGGTCGACACAACAGTCAGAATGGTGGACCAAGTAGAGGGACAACCCAACAAACAGGGAGTAAGCAGGTCGCCACATGCCAACTGTTCTAAAAGCAAAGGTACAATTATTGTTCCCCCATAAGATAATTCTTTTATTTTAATAAAGAAAAATGAAGAATTAGACTGGGAAAAAATAACAACGGAGAGCAAATCAAAATTAAGTACCTCTAATACGCCCAAAAAGATAGTCAATGCCTAAAAAAATCTAGAATGCATAGAGTAAGGAATATGAACTAAGATCAAGGAGCGCATAGAAAGAATAAGAGGATTTGGTCTCCTCCGAGGGTTTAGCCCTCAATCCCTTACAAAAAGTCCATGCCGGAAGGAAATCCCTACTCTCGAAGGCACAGGGACACACAACAATGGATATTAAACAAGGAAAGTAGGAAACAATTAGTCGAGCTCTTAGAGTGGAAAAGGCCCTTGGAAAGGGCTCTTAATGCTAATCTTCTCCTTTAATGCATGGGGGCTAGGGGAGACCTCCAAGAAAAATGCCCTCAAGAGAATGAGAAGCAGTTTAAAACCGTTGGTTCTGTTAATTCAAGAAACAATGATGGAGAGGAAAAAAGAAGAAGAAGCGATTAATGAATTTGTAAAAGATTGGAAAATGGAAAGCATTGATGCAGAAGGACACTCTGTAGGAATCCTCATGGCATGGAGTCCAATATTGAATCTGATATCAGTATCACGTTATGAATCTGTGTTGGAGACCAAATTGAAAGATGGAGAGACAAGGCTCGATTTCACGATTTTAAGTGTTTATGGGCCTTTTTATAACAAGGTTTTATGGGAGATGTTTGGAAAATCAGGTGCTCTGAATAATTCAAATGCGATTTTGAAGGGAGAGTTAAACCTAACACTCTCTTTGAATGAGGTATGGGGGGGGAATGCAAGATAGGATGCTATGAGTCCATTTTTCAGCACATTCTTCGAGCAACAAAATTTGGTAGACATAGTTCCATTAAAAATGGAACCAACATGGAAGAATAGGAGAGGGGAAGAACATGTAATTTCCAAGAGGTTAGACCATTTTATGGTGGCTGAAAATTTAGTCAATGATCAATTGATACTTCAATCAACGATAGAAACAAGGAATTTCTGATCATAGGACAATAGCTTTAAAAGTTTAAATAACAAAAAAAAAACCCCTCCCCCTTCAAGTTCAATCCTCTGTGGCTTGACAAGGATGAATATAAAACTCAAATATGGATTTCATAGCAACCCTTGAGGGAATCACAAAGCCTCTCCTTCATGCAACAATTCGTACACAACTTGGCGTGGATGAAAACAATTTCGAAGGAGTGGGATAAGAAACATAAAAACTTCTCTTAGGAAGACCTAAAGGGGTTGGAGAAGAAAATTGAGGATCTTTACGGGAAGAACGAGGAGTGTGTTTTCACTGTAGAAGAGGTGGAGACATTAAAACAATTAGAAGGAAAAAAAGGATTATTTGTTGAAGGAGGAGGAACAAATGTGGAGATTAAAAAGTAGGGCATTATGGCTAGCAGAGGGAGATAGGAATACAAAAAAATTTCATAGGTTTGCATCACATCGAAGGAGTATAAACACTATTTTTGAAATTAGGAATGATCAAGGCAATATGGTAAGGACATTTCAAGAAAAAGCGCAAGCAGCGGTAGAGTACTTTCGAAATATTTTTGCAAAACCAGATGGGTGTCCAATAACTGAAATATTGGAAGTTATAAGGATATTCCCAAGGTTGATCACGAAGGAAATGAATGAGGATCTTACGAAGGAAATTACAGAGTAGGAGGTAAATCAAGTGCTACATTCTTCTCAAAAAGGAAAAAGTCCAGGACCAGATGGCTTTACTTTGGAGTTCTTTGTGATATTTTATGATATAATAAAGGAGGATATTTTAAAAGTGGTGAGGGAATCACAAAAGTCAGGGAAGGTGTTGGGAGTGATAAACTCAACCTTCTTAACTTTGATCCCAAAAAAATAGAAATTTGAATCCTTTGATGACTTTAGACCAATCTCATGCTACAACATGATTTACAAAGTGATAGCAAATATCATAGCCGCAAGACTAAAACCCATACCGAGTGGGATTGTATCAGAAGAACAATTTGTTGATGAAATTGTCATTGATGACAACAAGGACTTGCATTGGTCTCACAAGTTCTCATTGATGACACCAAGTCCCACTTGCAGTGCCTTAGACCCATTACACAGTGAGTTTGTTCCTTGAAGCACCTTGTACCCAGTTGACAAGGTCCATGTACCCATAAGGCTGGATCTTGGAGCCACCACCTTGTTGACGATGTTGAAGACCCTGCTAATGATGCTGAAGACCCTGGAGATGGTGTTGAAGCCCTTATATATGATGGAAAAAACCTAGATTGATTGGATAAGCATTAATGACCCATCCTATGGTCATTCATGCTCTGATGGCGCCATGGTACCCTAGGAGAAGGTATGGAAACCCCACATATGATGTCATGATGGATATTGACTCTTGAAGGCCCTATTGTGTGGTTGAAGAAGCCCATAAAGCCCCTTGGGATGTCAAAGAAGCCTCTTGCTTCATGAAGAAACCTTGAAGAAGCCCTTAGACCCAAATTTGATGGCTCAGCTCAGGTTGATTAACCAACCGGTGAGGTATTCGGGTTGGCTAAAGCTTAGGCCACCCACCCCATGAATAGCAAGCCAGGGATGATGTAAGAGCCAACGATCACATTCATCCCAATCATTCTCATCCCAGCAATTGCAACAAGACTACTATAGGGTGCATCCATTCCCATTGACCCCATCCTGAAAGGTGATGATGTGGTCATTAATGACTTGATGATGACCTTGCAACCCTTGTTAAGGTCATGAAGCCCATCGCTTGCACTTAATATGGTTATATGGCATGATGAAGGCACCCACACACATGTGATGACACCTGGACACTTGCTTGCATGTTATGGGTTGATGTGGTGTTGATAATGTGGTGAACACACTTGCTTGCACTTGACAATGACCTTGATACCCTTGATGAGTTCATGGAGTCCTTGGAGGTGGGCATATGACCTTCTTGCATATGGTCATTTGTCCTTGGTTCCTTGATGAAGCCCCAGTGCCTTGATGCAACCATTGATGGTAAGATGGTCTTAGGGCATGAGGAAGACCTTGCACCCACTTACATGGTGGCATGATGGCCCTAAGATGATGACATGGCTTGTGGTGACCTAAGTTGTTTGTGGACAAAGGTGAAGCATACCCTAAGACTTTGAAGATGATGACAACTTTTGATGTAGCCCTTTATGGTGACAATCTTAAAAGACATGGCAAGTCCTTGGAAGCCGTAATAGCTTAATGGCACCCTTGCTTATGGTATTAAGGGTTTGTGTGACAAAATGAAAATAAAAAATGATAAGAACTTGTGTTGACTGATGGTAAGGTGGAAGGTCAACCCCATTCATAATACAAATTCAATTTAAAAAATAAAAATTATTTTTTGGGAAAGTCGGCTAAAAAAATTGGTTGGAAAGCTAGTATAAATACCCCATCACGCTTTCATTTTGCAAGTGAGAAATTCAGTGGATATAGGACTAAGTTTTTTCACTGACTGTAGGACTGAGGTAAATTTCAGATGTTTGAGAAAAGTTAAAACGCGGCAGTAGCAGAAAGGATCTGAGTTCTTCCATAGAGATAAAATAATTTTTGGGGGGTTAAAAACAGTCCTCTTTCTTTCTATTTTATAACAACAGTTGACTGAGTATGAACTAAGGCAAATTCAGTGGTCTAGAATATATTTGCAACAACATACAGTGGATGAACAACAGTGATTGGAGGCTTTTCCACACTTGCTTGGGGTCTCTTGTTTAGCACTAAACACTTCCACAAATCCTGAATTTTTGATGAAAAAGCAGTCTAAATTTTTCCTTTCTTTGTAGTAGCAGAACAATCCCAAATCTCTTGAAGGTATATATACAGTCACGTGATGTGGTAGGGTTACACCAACACATGTCTGGAGGACCCTTGGTAGTTGTTAGGGCTACTAAAACATTGATGTAGGTCACAGATAGCAGTAGAGGGATTCTACAATAGACGATGGTTTTGGTTTAAATTTGGACTTGTCTAGGATTTTTACAATCAGTCCATAATGATGCCCTAATGACTCAAGTTTCTTCCACGTATCTTTTTCTTTAGTTTTATGATGACAGTCCAAGTCTATGTTGAAGCATGAACACTCTGAATTCATGAGAAGAACAAACCTGAATTGGTTGCAGCAGCAGAGGGTAAACCACAGTCTGAGTTTACTTGAACATAGTCCATGGTTGAAATTTATGGTCTATCCGAAGTAGAACAATCCGAGCTTGTAATAGTGATTGGATTTTTTACACTACACAACAACAACATTATGATGATGATGATGTACAAGGTATGAACAATAAACAATTTGAAGGTATGTATGTTATTCTACAAACTGTTAGAATACCCTAGATCTATTGATGATGGTTATGTGTACTTAACACATACATAGTCAAGCCTGAAAGTGATGTACAATAGTGAAGAATGCAATGGTGTATGAACAATCATGAAGATGCATGTATGATGTTGATGATTGATGTACTGCTTGATGATGCACATATAAGGTATGATGATGATAAGTGGAGTATGCACAATGACATACAACGAAGTATGCACACACAATGGTGAAGATCTTCTATAGTGATGTGTGAAGATTTATACATACTCCATTCATTACAGTCTACCTGATGATGCTTTGATGAGATGATTATGTATTCTAGGATATTGTATGATACAAGCAAACTATGATGATATGATGTTGAACATTGTGATGATATATGATGCATACACAACCAGGTGAAATATACAGTGGTGTGTGTTAAGTACACTAAGATAATGATTTCATGATGTACCGATGATGATTATGCTATGATTCTTCCCTATACACATGATACATTCACCTTGATGATTAACTGTATGATGATGATGAGATGAGTATATGTATGCATGATCTTGATGATGATGTACACCCTATGTTACAAACCTTGATGATTATCATACCTTGATGATGACATGTTCAGACCTTGATGTTTGATGACTTGACAGTGACCAACAATGTTGACAAGCATAGTTGGCAGTGCTGATGAGAGTGATGGGCAAAAGACCAACAGTGTTGACCAGCAGAGTGATGAGCAGATATTGACCAGCAGTGTTCATGAGTTGGTTGAGCAACAGAGGTATATGATTGCTTGCAAGAAGAATCTTGCACTTGAGGATTAGACTCCTCAAACCTTTCTTAGTTGGAGCTAAGAAAACCAGGATGGGTCCTGTTACAAGAGTTGACTCTCTTTTCATTAGTTGGTGTTGATTATAATCGAGAAGATTGTAGTCTTCCATTACCACAAATAAAGATCAAAATTACATATATTTTTGTGTCTCTCTTGATGTGATGATTGTGCTTATGACTCATGGTTGATTTAGTTGATGCATATGATGATAACATAATGTTTTATATACTCTGATTGATTAATTGAAGATAAAAAGTTTAAATTTCTCCCATATTGATTCACCGCCCTCTCAGTACGGCCATTGTGTCCAACACAATTCAACTTATTTGAAAAACAGACTCATGATGCAATCTCTTTGGCACAAGAGGCCATACACACTATTAAGAAGGAAAATAAATGTGCCTTTGTGCTCAAACTGGACCTTTCAAAATCCTACGATAGGGTAAGTTGGACATTTATGAGGATGTTTTTGATCCAAATTGGAATGTCACTGGATATGGTGGAATGGATCATGGAATGTATACAATCAACCTCATTTGTGGTGTTGATAAATGGGTCTCCATCCAGTTTTTTTCGCCTGACTAGAGGATTAATACAAGGATGTCCCCTCTCCCCCTTTTTGTTTTTATTGGTAGCAGAAGCTTTGAGTCGTCTAATACATAATGCCAAATATACAAAAAGGATTGAGTGAGTCAAGGTAACTAACTTAGAAGAGATTACACACTCTCTCCTTGTAGATGACGCGAGAACCTCGGGGTCTTCACCTCTATACTAGAGAAATATAAGAATGCAACATGAATGGTAATAAACATAGAAAAATCAAGCTTGGCATATAACGAACTCTGAAAAGAATTGTCAAGAGTGCAAAGGAGATAGTACCATTTTTGGTTGTCCCAATTGCCAATGGTTTCAAATATTTAGGATTCTTCCTAAAACCAAATAGTTATTCCTTTCAGGATTGGGTATGGTTGTACAAGAAAGTTGAAGCTAGCATATCAACATGGACATATCACTTTCTCTCTAGAGGAGGCATATTAGTACTTTTAAAAGTAGTCTTCCAAACTATTCCAGTTTATTGGGCATCTATAACATATATTCCTAAAGGGAAACTAACGAAGATAAGAAAAAAGTGTTTTTCTTTTCTATGGACAGCAAGCAGGTAATCAGAAGGGATACCTCTGGTCAAATGGTCAACCCTAGCACTCCCAAAAGAGCTTGGTCGTTGGGGAGTAAGAAACACTGCCTTGTTTTGCAAAACACTAGCAGTAAAGACAATGCGGAGACTAGCATAGAATCCATACACGATGTGGGGAAGGGTTATGATCTTGAAATATTGTCTTATCTCTTCAATAGTAGAATGGTTCAAAAAACCCAACAAAACCCATAAAAATGGATCAATAGGGTGGAAAGCATTGGTATTGGCGTTCCCATTGGTGGGAAATTGGACTGGGTGGCGAATAGGGAATGGGACAAGAGTAAAAATTGGAGAGGATCCATGGGCAAGGGCAAGCGAGGAACACAGATTGTCAAAACTTGTAATCCAACAACTAATAGCTCAGAGGATTACTGTTTTAGTTGATGCACAAGCACAACAACCGTAGCAAAGAGGAAAGGCAGTGTTATAGTTGATTTTACCACACTTGGTATATCATGTTTTTATGGCCTATCCTTGTCCCTATGCAGACTCTTTGGAACCCCTTTGCTTAGTATAACTTTGATGCTCTAGAGAATCCATTTAAAAAGTCATTTTTATGGGTATATGCAGGTCAACAACTTACAACCCGTGTGTACACACATCTTGCTCCACTATGACCCGCGTACATTGGGAAATGTGCTCAAGACAAAAAAAAAAAGGACTTTTTCCCTCATCAAGTAACAAATAGATTGACTCTTGGTCTTCCATATGCTTGGACATGCTCCAACTTGACCCTTCACTTCTCATTGAGGGGCTCTATATTGAGCCACTTGGATTGAAGAGGGATCACTTGTGAGAGCAAAGAAACTATAGTGGATTTATACCCCATTCTTGCATACTTGCGTCTGTATTCCTTTATCCTTGGAGCAACTATTGGTGCTATTTCCCAAGCTTACCTTTGTCTTGTGAGCTTTCCTTTATACGGAGGATTGAAGTGGTGGAGGCCCAGGTGGAGGAATTAGTTTCTCGATTTCGACGAGGTGACGATAGAGGTTGTCATTTGTATCTCTGTTTACATTTAATAGAAATATCCATTCTCGTCCATATATGTGTAACTATGAATATTTTCATCCATGGATGTAGTTTCTTTCATTATATATTGGATTTGTATATGCCAGAGTAGGATCTAACACTTAACATATATCATGCTTGTATGTTTCATTGTTGTTGAGAATGGAGTGTAGATGCAAGTGTGATTGAAAGCTCAACGGGGATCTTCTACGAACATCCGGAATGGGGATCTCTTTAGCATATTGGAATTGGATTGATTTCTAGTGTCATCTTGTCTGTTGTGGTCCACCCAAGCCATAGGAAGTTTTCTCCGTAATAGGAAGGATGTAAAACATCATAGGACCTTGGACTTACGGGAGAAGAAGCAGAGGGGTGGAACATGTTTGTGAATAAACTTGTTGCGAGCTTTGTTCATTTGGACGAGGATACACAGGACACGCTAACATGGACAAAGAACATAAAAGATGGAGAATTCTCAGCAAAACAAGGTTATGACACAACAAGCAATGAACTTACAAAAGGAGAAAAAGATGGTGGTGGAGTGAAATTTGGGGAATTCATAGCCCATTGAAAACCATAATAACTCCATGGTTGGCTCTAAGAAATAAGTTGTCAACATGGGAAATTATGAGAAAAAGGGGATTTCAAGGACCATGCATCTGCATACTATGTAAAACACATGAGGAACACATCTCATTTGTTTAGTTTATGTCCTTGTGCATGAGACGTTTAATAACTCTGTGGTTGGCTCTAAGCAATAAGCTGCCAACGTGGGAAATTCTGAGAAAAAGGGGATTTCAAGGACCAGGAATCTGCATACTGTATAAAACACGAGGAACATACCTCTCATTTGTTTAGTTTATGTCCTTATGCATAAGACATTTGGATCTCTGCCTCAAGGACCCTCTCCAATGACAGGACACTCACACTAGAACAATGCACACATGAATGGTGGCAAAAAAATGGGGTATGTTTCTATGACGCTTTCCCAACCCTATTCATATTTAGCATAAGGGAAGCAAGAAACAAAGAAACATTCCAAAACATATGGGTTCCTTCTGACGTTAGCTACGCATTGATGATGAAAAAACTACGGGAACATAAAACCATTCCCATGCCAAGCAAGAGACGAATGGTAGTATCCCTGAACATAAACAAGAGCCTACCATGGGATTTCTTCGATGGAGGTAGTGAAGGTGAACCATCACTTAGAGGAGCAGGAGAGGTCATCAATCTACTAGTAAACACAAAACTGTGCATAAAATATGCAACAGGGCGAGCTTCCAACAACAAAGTCAAACTAGCAGCTTTATGGGCAGTTCTAAAAATTGCTAAGGATAAGCAAATGCTCAGACTTCAAGTTTACGGTGACTCTAAAATGGTGATTGATTGGGATAATGGGCAAAGCATTATTAGAGCACCACATTTACAACATATGTTAAATGAAATCCAAGCATTGAGGTCCCACTTCGAGTAGGTATCATTTTCACATATATACATAGAGCTAAATTCAGAGGCAGATATGCTATCAAAATTGGCCTTAGCTATCCAACCTAGGGTTAACCGAATTCTGCTTAATGATCTAAGAAGTCAAGCTTTGCAGTTTACAAAGACACGGAACACAATTTCAAGAAGTGAAAAATAATGAAGAAGCATTTTGTTGTAAGCTCAATAGAGCAACCATATTGCGGAAGGGTTTTTTTGTTAAAGAAAGACCAAAACATAAAGGAAGCAACCTTAAAGGTAGAACAAGATGTAAGCTCAATAGAGCAGTTCATGTTTATTCTATGAATAAAAGTTTTTTTCTCAGGAAAAATAAAAAAATATATATGTATTAATGTGTAAATGCATTAATGTAGATTATTTTAATTATAAAATAAAGTACATAAATATTTTGATTAATTTTTTTTTGACAAGAACGGTTATGTTTTATATTTTGGAAGCAATGGAGAAACCACTAAAAGAGATACAAAAATCTGATTTATGAAAAAACCAGAGCAACTTGTGCCTACAGATTCCACTACAATCTTGCTTGGTCAAACTAACCAAAAATATAGTCAAGCGCAAGCGTAAGACCTTGCCTCTTAAGGAGGTAAAACTGAACATAAATGAAGATTTACGGATAGCTCATTTCTACTTAATACCATTTCTTTATTAGCAACTTAATCTGCCTTGGCGTTTAGCTCACGTAGAATATGAAAGAACTCTAAACATCGAAAAGCCTTATAGATAGAGAATTCTTTTGAGCAGTCTAGCTATCCTTAAATTTCGATAGTGACTTGCTCCATTCATCGCCTGGATTATTAATCGAGAACCTCCAAAAACAATGGATTCATCAACTCCCTTGTCTTCTAGTTGCTTGAATCCTTGCCAAAGCCTATAAGCTTCAACCATGTTGTTGATGTCATTCCCTATATTCCAGTAGTATTCAGTTTCTATTTTCCCTTTGGGGCAGATGATAATCCCTCCCCCTCCTGCCATCCATGGATTCCCCTTTGAAGCTCCATCAAAGAATATTTTGAATATTTTCCTCTCTTTCATCCAGTTCTCAAATTGAGATTGAGCTAACCTTATTTCCCAAACTTCTAACTTCCTCCTAGCCATATTTGTATCTAAAACAAAAAAATTGAAAGATATCATCCAATTAACTTCGTTAGCAATAAGTTTGGTTTTGTTTTTAGGAATCAGAGTGACATTTAGAATATCTCCCATGAGAGCTTGCGCCTTAGCTACGATTTCTCCGGGTGGTTGGGCCTTGTCCTGGAATATTCTAAAGTTGGTTCAATCCATATATGCCAAAAGATGAGTTTTGGGAGCTTCATCCAACATTCTATAACTCCTTATTTTTTGTCCAATGCTCCGTTGTACGCTTTCTCCCAGCTGACAAAACACTGCTGAACATTACCTGGCATCTCAATCGCGCCAAACCATGGACTAATCATCTGACCCCACACGTTTTGGGCATAAAAGAAATCTAAGAACAGGTGTTGGATGGTTTCATTGCATTCAGAGCACATTGGGCAATGAAATGGGCCAACGAAGCATCTCCTTGCCAAATTCTTAGAATCCTTCCATGCACCAACGTCCAACTAAAAATATCAATTTTTGGCAGCATTTTGCCCTCCCACACTCTTTTCCAGGTCATCGAATTATTGGGCACGCTTGGAATCACTGAGAACACCTTGTAGCCTTGTGCAGAGGTGTACATACTGGAGTTGCAACCCTAACCACGTTGGTCTCTCTTTCTTCTGGCCACTGGATCTGAACCTATTAAATGCTCTAGAAATTGTTTCTTCTCTCCTTCAAGTTCTATTGGGCACTCTGGCAGAGACCATCCATTCCAGCGATAGGGAGGTTCGTTGTCCCATCATGAGATGTCCCACAACGTGTTTAAACCTTGCCTTTCTATCCAGCTTTTGAGTCCTAGTAGTGAGGGAAGGAGGGGCTTCCCCAAGATGGAGTTGTGCTAACGTTTTACCTGATTACCATTACCTAGAATACAATGGGCATCTTCTTTGAATTGGGGCAAGGCCTTCTTGCACAGAGAAAAATTGGGAGAGCCTTGCTTATTCACTGGTTGAGAATCCAGACATCGGAGCCTCGAGCCTGAAAAATATTTGTGCCTAAGCACTTGACTGCTCCAGGAAGGCTTTGTATCGATCAGATTCCAAAGAAATTTGGCTCCCATTGCCAAATTTTGGAACTTCAGATCTCTAATCTGAAGACCTCCTTCCATCCGAGACATTTTAATTTTCTTCCACCTGATAAGAGCAAATTTCTTTCCTCCAGTTTTTTTCCCTCCTTGCCAAAGGAAGGATCTCAACAGGAGCCAATAGCATTGAACATTGATAAAGGGGATAGTTGTTTAGTACAACCTTTATCATTACTAGTTTCCCTGCCAGTTTTAACCAAACTGCTCCCTAAGCTATAATTCTTTTTTTTGAATTTTTCAATCGATGGGCTCTAGTCCAACCTTTTCGGTTTGTTTTTGAAAATTGGAACCCCCAGATACTTGAAGGAATCCCAGTTAGTTACTCCTTCAATTTCTAAAATATAGGAGATTCCATACATCTCCCTTGGGTTGATATTCCAGCTGTAAATTGAGCTCTTTCTTAAATTTAGCTTGCTTCCAGAAGCTTGGCAGTAGAAGTCCATTTCAGTCTTGAATCTTCTGGCTATGAGATGGCTGGCACCTACAAGTAGGATTGTGTCATTTGTAAACTGTGCATGATTGATGCCTTTAGTTCCTCGAACCATCTTGATGCCAATTAAGTCTTGGTCCCTCCTAGCTTGCTCGAGTTGAAGGCTAAGCACAAAGGCTTGGATTGCATAGAGCAATGGTGAAAGCGGGCAGCCTTGCCTTAGGCCTCGAGAGGCTTGAAAGAAGGCTCCCTCCCTTCCATTAATCAGGGGAGCAATCCAAGGCTTACTTACGCAGGCTTTGACCCAATGAATGAAGCTCGGTTCAAAACCATATCTTATCATTACTTGAAAGAGAAAGGGACGACAAACTCTGTCAAACGCATTGGCTAAGTCTATTTTCACTACCATACCTTTTTCACCATTCTTCAGACTGGAATGGATTGCCTCTTGAACCAAAATGATATTATCCCAAATTCTCCTGCCTTTACTAAAGCCTCCTTGATTCTCTGGGATGATATGTGGCAGGATGTTTTTTAATCTCCTAGCCATAATTTTGGTGACTATCTTATAGCCGATATTACATAAAGAGATGGACTGAAATTTGTCAAAGGAGATAGCATCTTTCTCTTTGGGGATAAGTGCTAGAAACACAAAGTTTATGCTTCTACCAATTTTTGCACACATATGAGATTTTAACACCATTTTAAATTAGTCCTTCTGCACAATTTCCCAGCATACCTTAATAAAATTTGCATTGAACCCATCCAGGCCTAGTGGCTTATCATCCTCCATGTCTTCCACGACATATTTTATTTCTTCAATTGTGATCCTTTGCATCAGGTTGATGTTATCCTTTCTTTTGACGAGCCTTGGGACTAGATCCATAATCTCATGCCCTGAATTATTGACTGGCTCTGCTGAATAGATTGTGGTGAAGTGACGAGTAGCTTCCAATTTTATTTTTTCAAAGTCCTGGATAACTTAATCCTGGGCGTGAATCTCATGTACAACTTTATAGTTCTTCCTTGCCTCTGCCTATTTATGAAAAAAGCATGTGTTTCGATCCCCAGCTTTAAGCCAGAGACATCTGGCTTTCTGTCTCCAAAAATCTTCCTCTTGTCTACAGGTAGCATGTAGCTCTTGTTACAGATTTACTTCATTTTTTAAATCCTCCTTTGAGATCTGGTTTATCTCCATGGAGATCTGATGGGCCTTTGGCGATATCATGACTTTGACTCTTTTTGGATTTGGGGTTTCTACAGATTTGGCCCATGACTTGAGCTCCTTCTTGACTCTTCACATTTTTTCTTCCCAGACATAGAATGGAGATCCTATGATCGGAGCTGACCAAGTTTCAGCTACAATCCCCAAGAATTCATTGTGAGAGGTCCACATAGGGATAAATAGGAACGGAATAGGACCGAGGTTTTGGTCTTTCTACATCTTGAGCAGGATAGGTTTATGATCTGATCCCCCAAATGACAAGACTTTGGAGGAAGGATTCAGTCCCAAAAGGAGAAAAGAGTCTTCAACCAAAAACCTATCAAGCCTGGCAGCTATGTGCCCTGACCCCAGTCTCTTATTATTCTAGGTGTACTTTCATTTATATGGTATGACATCTGACAGATCCCAGTCCAAGATAATCTCATCAACTTTCTCCCTTATAGGGTCTCTGACAAACGACCCTCCTCTTTTTTCAGCTTGGTTTAAAATGACATTTAGATCATCAGCTAGAATGACATTGCCCAACAAGTTGCTCCTTTCATCCCGTGGTAGATTCCAACAAACTTTTTTTTTAGCATATGAGGTAGGTACATAAATATTGAAGAGTCTTACCTGGATATTAGATTCTTTTTGCAACAGCGTAGTGAGGATCCAATGAGAACTATGCTTGTTTCAACTAAATCAAATTTTTAATCATCCCAAAGCATTCCAATTCCTCTGGAGGCTCCCCTGGAACTGACTGTAGTTCCTCCTCCTTTCTTCCAAAAGTCTGCACTTACCTAGAGAAATGCTTCTTTCTCCATCTTGGTCTCCTGGATCAATGAGATGTCTAGTTGGGCTAATCTAATCAAGTCCTTCATAGCTTCCTCCTTAAATGTACCGCCCAAACCTCTACAGTTCTAGGAGAGGACCTTCATTACTTACTTTTGGTAGCCAAATGAATCCCTTTCTAGAATTGCCCTTGTTGTCGAGTGTTTATGGGATTTCGAAGAAGTTTTCCAAGGTCAACTGAGAGCCTTGCAGCTTGTCCTTGTACGTGGCTTGCTCCCTCACTTATTTGGTTGATTTCCTTCCTCTTGCCTTCTTCTTTCTTGGCATAGCCATCTCGGTTTCGCCTTCCTCTTCTTCCTCTTCATCAGTATCAGATTCCTCCTGCAATTTTTCCTGATTTCCTCCTTCTTTTACCACCTCTACTCCTGAATCTGAATGGATCAGTGGGGCATTGTCTTTCTCAGACTGGTTAGATAAGGGAATTTTTTTTTTTGGTTCCTTATTATCTCTGTTGTTGGATGTTTCTTCTATAACAATATGTCCACCCCTAGTCTCCCTGGCCTTCTGTATTTCTGGATTTCCTTCCAAAGGAGTTTTCCCTGGTACATTTTTTTTCACCTCTTTCCTTTGCACTTCCCCGCTTTTTGCTTTTGTCTTGTTCTTCTTTACTGCTTGCCATCCTTCCTCCTTTTCTTTTTGGACCTCCTGCTTTTGTGGGCAGTTACAGTAGAAGTGGCCGTATTCATGACACCCTCTACACTTGAATGGCAATTGTTCATAGTCCAGCTTTTGGTAATGATGCCAGTTTCCAACTATGAGCTTGATTGCCTCCGGTAATCCAGCTTCTGGATCCACCTCCACACAGATGCAGGCACAGGCATATTGATCTTTTGGACTTGCCATGTCAATACACCTTCCCAGGGCATTTCCAATTGCTTTGAGCGATTTTGGATTCCAGCAGTGCATTGGTAGGTTTGGTAGCCTAACCCAAACTGGGACGACTTTGGGAATATTTTCCTTGGGATCGAAGTTTGGCATCCAACCATTCAAGTAAAGGCCTTGCAACCCCATGAAATAGGGTCCATTTCAAAAGATTAGGTCCCTATCCTTCTTAGATTCAAAGTCAAATAAGAAATAGCCTCGACCCACTGAGTAAGATGCAACATTTTTTTAGATCAGCACCCTCTAGTTCCTCTGAGCCCAGGTCTCGATGTTTTTTGGTGATGGCCAGAGTCTAGTGAATTTCCCTATCAGCGCTCAGTCAGTGAGAGTGCAACGTGAATAGTGTCCTCCAGCGACAGAGCAATAACCGATACATCCTCAATCCGCTTGACGAATTTCTGGGAGGGGGGGGCTCTATTAGAAACCCTCTTGCTTTGCGTAGAGACTAATCTCTCGAGCACTTTCAAGATTGGGGCAGAGGGCGGCTTGGATCTGCCCTCCTCAGCCACCATTGGGCATGTGAACTCCTCTTTACCCCTAATCCGTGTCCCCTTGAGGGATCTGAACCGATCCCCACCTGTAGCAGTCTCAATCCCTAGAGGGATCTCATGACAACGATATCAAACAATCTCACTGTCGATTATGAGATTGTTACATGCAGAGTTGATGCGTTCATATCAATGCACAATACAGGTCGTTCGACTCCTCCATGCATGCATGATCTCTCCTCCACACATGCACGATCACTCCTCCTCTCTCAATCCTGTGTAGCTTACAACATAGGCTTGCCAGCCAACGATGCCTACGATGAGCCGATCAAGCTCTTCGACTTGCTCAACGCACGTGATCCTCCATAGTTTGATTAAGTTAACTATAAATATATATTATTATTTGTTTTAAAAATAAACAAATATTGCAATTAAAGAATATTAAAATTTTATATTTATTTATTATTTTAAATATTATGAAATTTTTTTTATAACAAAAACGGGTAGTTTTATTGAAATAGGAAAAACAGGTCTATTTTGGCAGAAACAAATCAACCTGGTTACAAATACAAGAGAAAATGCTACATTACAACTGTACAGGAATAGAGACGCCCAATCAGTCTCCTTTACTTAGAAATTACAGAATAGGGTAAAAATAGTTGGGTTCCCCATTAATACTGAGAAAACCTTGAGGAAGATGGCAAGCTTGATTTGCCAAGCCATCTGCAGAAGTATTTAATCCCCGAAGGATATGATAAGAATCAGCCTTATCAAAAGCTCTTAAAATTCTCTTAATTCTCTGCATAGTTACAATCAAAGCAAAATTTTTTAAACTGTCAAAGGAATTTAAATCTTTGATCAATATTTCATAATCACCAAAAATTTGGACAGACTTATGTCCTTTCTTTTTAGGCAACTGACTTGCCTGAAGTAGGCTGTAAATCTCCGCCTGGTTATTAGTCATAATACCGAGCCCCCAGCTAAACCTGATAGAAGACAAACCATCCAGAGAGATGACAAGACCACCGGCGCCAGAGACCCCCGAATTACCTTTCGAAGCTCCATAAAAAAAAAGCTGCAGCTGAAGATGAACTCGACCAGAAAGAGTTGAAAGCACCAATATCACCCCGGAACCTCCACGGCGGGGGCAAAACAGGCTTCAAATTAATATTCCCCACAACATTTGAAGAAGAACCCAAACAAATCGAATCTGGCAAAGAAGATGCAGAGTGACCAATTATTTCTGCTAACCATGATAACGTTTTCATGACAACAACCTGGAGTTTGGGCCGCTGATCGCTGAAGAGGCAATTATTCCTTGCAATCCACAAAGACCACAACAGAAATTTTGGAATTGAGTGCTAGTATTTATGCAAGACTGCATCATTGTGTTTTGGAGTTCGTCGGTCATGCCAGACTGAGTAGAATTGCTTAACAGAATTTTGAATTGGGCAGGTAAGTTTAATAAATTGAAGAACCAAATACCAAGCTTGTCTGGCAAATTCGCAACTCACCAATAGATGATCGACTGTCTTAGTAACTACCTGGCAAAAGCAACATTTGAAAGGCCCATTGAATCCATACTTCTGAAGATTCTCACCTATCAAAATTTTGTTTTTTAACAGCAACCAAACAAAAAAATTAACCTTTGGGAGGCAGGAATGCCATACTGAATGCCAAATCGCAGGAGGAAAGGAGGAATTGTGAACTGAAAGAAGAGACTGAAACACAAAATCAGCAGTGTAAAACCCATCAACGCCCCATCCCCACTGATCTTTGCATGTGAAATGAACTGGAGCGAGGCCCGTTAGAAGGGTAGACAGATCCGATTTCTGGGAGAAAAAATGGACAGGAAGGTCTGGGAAGTTCCATCCAGACCAATTGCCTTCAAAATCCCACTTACAGATATCAGCAAGGCGGATTAGACCTTTATTCTTGAACCAAATCATTAATTCATGTAATTGAGGAACATAGGAAAGAGGTGGAGTGCCAGAGATGGAATCCTCCCAAAGAAGGGTCTTCATCCCGTTACCAGGGATTTTATACAAATTTTGTTTGAAAAATCCAAAACATTTCCTACAGGAATTCCATATAACAGAGCCAGAAGGAGTATTTTCAGAAAAGATATTTCGTAAAGAACCACCTTGTAAATACTTCATCCTGAAGATTTTACTCACAGGGTGCTTGGGATCATCAAAAAGCCGCCAAACCAACTTACCTACCATTGCCAAATTAGCAAGACCAGGATCGCGAATTTGAAGACCACCATCTGAAGAGGGGCGCTTGAGAACCTCCCATCTCACCAAATGCATTTTTTTTCGCCACCTTTCCCTCCATTCCATAAAAAATCTCTCATAAGTTTAGATAGCTAAGCAGAGATAGCTTTGGGAGCAAGAAGTAGAGTTGACTGAAAAACGGGGAGCGCTGAAAGAACTGATTTGATCAAGATTAGTTTCCCAGCTTTAGAAAGCCACTGACCCCTCCACGAGGCTATTTTATCCTTAAACTTGGCCAACACTTCAATCCACATAGAAGGAGGAGCCGGACCAAGAGTTAAGGGGAGACCTAAATACTTGATTTTTTCCCATTTGATATATCCAGGAAAGCCAAAGAGATTTGAAATCCGGAGTAGAGCAAGCTGATCTATATTCTAGCCGTATACAACACTTTTGTTTTTATTTATCAAAGCACCTGAACTTAAACATAAATTGTCGAGAATATATTTAAAGGCCCGAGCAATTGACATAGAGGCCCCTCCCAAGAGAAGAGAATCGTTCGCAAAAAGAGCATGGTTGATTGGATGAATACCCTTGGCAATCTTGATGCCCAAGATATATCAATGTTATCAGAACCGGACCGGTGGATGAACCGGCCCACCCCGAGAACCGGAACCAGACAAAAACCGGAGCGAAAAACCGGTTAAGCAAAAATACATTAAATATTCACATTTTCAATAAATATATATATATTCATGTGCATCCATGTCAATTCAAACAATTATACACAAATATGCAAAGTTTCTCATGTATATAGCAAGAGTGTAGAAAACAACAATAGCACCAAGTGCAAATACATATCTAATGAAAAGTACATCCACACAGAGGTGCTATAAATGGCCTCTAAAGTCAAAATATAAGCATATGACTATAGTCTAGACTCTAGAATCTACAATCTAATGATTTTAATCATATATCAGAAATATTTA
>LPNX010970663.1:256549-276318 GCA_001517045.1 Pseudotsuga menziesii
AGAGTTGTAAAGGTCGTACATAGATATATTGTGTTCGATTATAGTCAAGTTACTATGAGTTTTAATAAGTTGATTTAATTAGAAAATAATACTTTTCGATTATATTAAAAATTTATTTCTGTTTTATAATTGATTAACACCCATATGATTGACGGGGTTATGGCTCATCCGGGTTGAATTGGATAGAATAGAATATTAATAATGCCAATTCAACAACACATGGATATTATTTTAAGTTACAATTACGTTGCATGAGCAAACTGACTTTTCCAATTTCACAGCCCAAAAAGAGCAATATACTCATGCGATAGGTTAACATAGCCTACATGGACTGAGATTGTTCCTGATAACACGGCATGAGTCGAGCTGTAATTACGTAAGCTTTATATATTTTTAAATAAAAATTGAAATATTAAATTTCAAAATAAGGATATGCTCATCAACGATTATACTAAGGGGCATCTTATCTAAAATCTGATATTCTGCATTTGATTTCTTGCGCCGGATATAGCTAACGACGCATGCAGCATTCAAAATTGAACCCTTCACAGCCATTCTTTCCAAACGGTTCGAGCCATTCTTCACGACCTTGGCTTCGGAGCTTCACGTCGGAACCGGGCGGTTTAGGGTTAAAACCGTCGGTTTGGTGCAAGTGGACCGGTTCAGAGCAAAACTGGGCTGTTCAGGGTTAAAACCGGGCGGTTCAAAGCAAAACCGGTGAAAAACGGTTCAGACATGCCATTCGAGCCGGTGTTTTGTGTAAACCGGTCCAACCGGCCGATTTTTTCAAAACCGGTCCGGTTCCGATAACATTGGGATATATTCGGCTTCCTTTTCAGTTAATAATTTTCTGCTAAGGGTTTCAGCCATCAAGATGTACAGGAAGGGGGACAAAGGACAACCTTGACGAAGGCGTTGGGTGGCTTTAAAGAAATTAGTGGGTCTACCATTTACTAAAGGGGCGATCCAAGGCTTATCAATACATGCTTTAATCAAGGAAACAAATTTTGGACATAAGCCAAAATAAAGCAAGACTTCATATAGGAAAGGGAGCCTAACTCGATCGAAAGCATTTTTCATATCCAGCTTTATTATCATGCCTTTCTCTTTCCGAAATAAACTAGAGTGCAAAGCTTCTTGAACTTGTATGACGTTATCCACTATATGTCTGCCTTTTACAAAACCCCCTTGAAGAGGAGAGATCAACTTGCCGAGCAATGGCTTTAGTATGTTTGCTAAAAGTTTGGCTATTATCTTATAAGAAGCATTACACAAAGAAATTGGTCTAAACTTATCGTAAGAAGAAGGGTTGACTTCTTTAGGGACGAGGGAAAGAAAAGTAGAGTTTGTGGACCCACCCATTTTAGCTTTTTTCTGGAAGGCATTGATCATTCTCAGCAAGTCAGACTTGATTATAGGCCAACAAACTTTATAAAAATGAATCGAAAAACCATCTGGAGCCTAAGAGCTTTGTCTGACTACATGGCCCAAATAACTTCAACAATTTCCTGCTCAGAGAAAGGCTTCATTAAATCAAAGTTTTCCTCAATGCTGACCAGAGAAGGAACATTGAGCAGAAAGTCAGAAGACACTTCCTCATAGGAACAACCATCATCCTTAAATAACATTTGAAAGTGCCTGCTAGCTGATTGCTTAAGAAGATCTTGGCCTTTAATGATGACCCCTTCATCATCAATCATTTCCGAAATGTGGTTTCTGGAAAGCCTGGCCTTGCATTGATGGTGAAAAATAGAAGAGTTCTTATCCCCAGCCTTAAGCTAAAGACTTCTTGACTTCAATCTGAGATGATCCTCCTCCTGCCTGAAAGAAATATTAGTTTTAAGTTGGGAAATCTGGTGAAGGGCGATATGAGTGGAGGTTACTTCTCTATTTTCCAAATCAACTTGCAAAGCAGAGAGCTCTGCTACTCTATCCTTCTTGGTACTCAATGGAGTTAGAAGGGGCAGTTTTATCCAATTCTTCAAAGCGCACTTAGTCTGTTTTAGTTTTTGTTCCCAGACAAAACTGGGAGATCCATCCACAAAATTGGACCACGCATGAAAGACAGTATTCATAAACCCTTCACGTTCTATCCAAAGAGGACTGAACCTGAAAGGAATTGGGCCAAGCTCATCTTCAATTTCAAATTGCAGTGTAATCGGATGATGATCTGACGCCAGCTTGGGGAGGATTTTAGTTGAAATCATCCACTTACTATCCAACAAGGGACCATGAACTAAGAACCGGTCTAACCTGGCAAATATACTCGCGGCCCCCACTCGTTGGTTTGACCACGTGAAACGGCCAACCTTAGGCTTTAAATCAACCAAATCTCATTCTTGAATCATTTTTTCCACAACGTCTTGCATGAAATCTTTACCACGTGCTCCTCCTTTCTTCTCACTCGGAGCTAAAGTCAAATTGAGATCGCCTGCGATAATAATGTTTACTGGAGAATGGAGCTCAAGGAAATCGAAAATCGATTGCCAACAATCTTTTTTTTCCCCATAATTAACAAGAACGTATAGATTGAAAAGGGCAAAAGTTATCTTACTGTTATAATGAAAAAGCTCTAAAAAGATCCAATGCTGAGTGACATACTCATTTATAAGCTGAAAATTATCTTTGCACCATAATGTGGCAAGCCCCCCACATGAACCTCTAGCATTGACCGCCTTACCAGAAGTCATATTCCACTTGTTTTTGCTAATGAGAAGGAGAGCATCCTCATCAATTTTAGTCTCTTGGAGCAATAAGAGATCAGAAGGAGCCAATTTCATTAAATCTTTTACAGCTTCAGCTTTGCTAGAGTGACCCAATCCCCTACAATTCCAAGAGGTTAAAAGCATTACTTACCCAATGAAGAGGGAGTAATTACTCCCTTAGGAGGCCTATTTCTCTTATTTCTCCCATAAGACATTTCAATTGTTGCCTGACTACTTTGAGTCTTGAGCCTTTCAGCCTCTTCTTCCCTTATCTCCTTTTTAGACTTCCTACCAACTGTATTTTTTTGCTCAAAGGAATAATCTTCTGAAGAGTCAGAACTAACATCAATTTTCTTCCGGGCAATTTCAGCATAAGAAGGAGGAGAGCAAGTATCAATAGGAGAAGAGGGAAGGGAACCACCTTCTAGGGGAAGAGCAATAAAGGAAGGACCAGATAAATCCTAAAGAACAAAAATATCTTCTAAGACAGGCTCGATCACTTCCATATTACTCAATTCACCTTCTTCAAGGATAGTTTCAGAGGAATTTAGGACATCAAAAGGATTATGATCAACTTTGGGGATATCAACAGCCTGAGAATTAGAAGCTATCCCAGCCACAGAATCACCAATCACTGATTTTCCTTTCTTTTTAAATCCCTGCACTGATTTTCCTATTTTTTGGACTTGAGTCCATTGATCTTCTTTCTCTTTAGCATTAACCTCTTCAGATTTTTTTTTTGGCAATTTCTAGCAAAATGGCCAGAGCCGTGGCAAAATCTACACTGAAATGGAATTTGCTCATAGTCCAACTCTTGGGTGTAAGACTAGTCTGCTACAATTAACTGAATTGCTTCGGGCAGACCAATCTCTAGATCCACTTCTACACAAATCCTAGCACAGGAAA
Source organism: Pseudotsuga menziesii (assembly GCA_001517045.1). NCBI lineage: Eukaryota > Viridiplantae > Streptophyta > Pinopsida > Pinales > Pinaceae > Pseudotsuga > Pseudotsuga menziesii. The sequence goes on from LPNX010970663.1 coordinate 260,161, forward strand.
ATTGATCTTGCATTTCAGCCCGGTCTATGTATCTGCCGAGTTTATTCCCAATAATTACCAAAGATTCAGTATTCCAACAATGCAAAGGAAGGAAGGGTAATCTTACCCATACAAGAATTGCAGACGGGACGTCCTGGGAAGGGTCAAAATCGGGAGTCCACTTATTCAGATAAAGAACCTGAGGACCCATGAAGTATGGGCCATTTTAGAAAATCAGATCTCTATCCTCAGCCGATTCAAAGACAAACACGAAGAAACCTCTTCCAACAAAGTGGCTACAAATATCCTTTGAGACAAGAGGCTTCCAATTCCTCTGCACCCATCCTTCAATTGCCTTGGGGGAGGGCCATAGGGCAGTGAATTGACCAATGAGCCCCCTCTCAGCAAGATTTAACGCAGATCGGCAAGTCCTTTCAGCAAGAAGCTCAACCGAAGGAATGTCAACCTTCTTAGCAAACTTATTAGATGCCCCCCCTTTCTCTTACCGTTGGAAGCAATCAACCTTTTGAAAGCTTCCAGATCGGGAGGGAGAGAGAGCAGAGGAACCCCTCCAGAATCCATTTGGACCAGAGAACCAGGAAAATCACAGAAACTACAAAACTCCCAAAGAAAAGCTCAGATCAATCCTCCTTCTATAGCCAAACACTAGACCAATTCAAAGCTGAAAAACCTCTGACAACTCCACACATCAAGCAATCCACGCAGGCACAAGAGACATCTCAATTGAAAACCTCCAACCAGGGGAAGGATCTTGCAATAAACCAACGAGGAGGCACGATACCACCACAGAGAGGAAACTCCAAGAGCACAAGGCCCACCCAGGCTAGAGCCAAGAACGATCAGCTTTAGAGCACAAAATCCTTTCAACAAGCCAGAAAAATCCCTCGAGCTACCAAGCAAAAGCCAAATCCACTTGCAATATCCAACAAGCCCAAGCTGGACGAGGACACCTGCAAAACTTAACAAATATTGGCCAATTTAACGCCAAAGATCAATGATCAAGAACAGATTTGAATCCTTCCAACTGCAGAGGTGAACCGGCAACCACAGGTTGAATTACAAATTCAAAACCTGAAACGATCAAACATCTGCAGGACCGAGATCGCAAGATCCTGAACAGAGCTCGAATGGCCTCCCAAAGCAAACCAGGGTAGATGCAGTTTAAAACTTCTTGGAGTGCGAAAATCAGTCCTTCTACTTATTGAAAAGTTAAGTTTTTCAATGAGCGTTTTTACTCTACACCATTTGATACATTTTTAAATATTATGAATTTTAAAAACTTATTATATAGATAATTTGATAGACTTAAATACAAAAATATATAGAACAATTTATTTATTTATTTTGTTAAAGAAATAAGTATTAAAGTTAGAAAATATTAATTTTTTTAATTTTTAATTTTTTTAGAACATCTAATTTTTAGAATTATAAATGAATTTTTTTTGTTTGAAAAATCTAATTTTTAATTTAAAGTTTCTAATCTCAATTACTTATTATCAATTGTTCTAAACTAATGGTAAATAAATTATTTTTAATGCTCTAATTTATACTAACTAATCTTGTGATTATAAATGGTAATTAACTTTTAAATAGTAAAAAGTAATCTTGTGATTATAAATGGTAATTAATTTTTAAATAGTAAAAAGTATGACGTAATATATAAATAAAAGTCAATTATCTAATCTACTTTGCAATATTAATTATTTATAAGTAAAAATAAACGGTCAATTCTAAACATAAAAAGTAACTAATAAATTATTATTTTAATAAGAATATCCTCACAATAATTTTTTAATGAAAATCATTTTTTTTGTTACAATAGGAATTTAAAATTTAATCCAAAATATCACTTCTTAATAAATTATTAAGATACTTGTTTAATTATTATTGCAATTGCGATATTAAAGCTCAACCAAAGTCTTTTATATACTTTTAATTAAGAAACAATAAATTATATTCTATTAAAAATTAAAATTTATTTAAAAAAACATTGAAAGCTTACATATAATTTTATTTGAAAATTAAATTTTATTTGGTAAGAAGCAGGTCTAAAAACATGGGAAGCTTACATATATTTACTAAATTTTATTTGAAAATAAAATTTTTGTAATAGGCATGTATAAGCAGCATTGCTGCTATTTCACTTGTTCTTAATTGCAATGGCACAAGGTTGCTAGGTAACATGTCAATCCTTGCCATATATTTTATATTTGAAAATTTTGGACTTCTTTATTCGCACAACGATTTTCCATTTAAGAGGAAGTTGCAGCACTCACTTCTGAAGATCCATGATCTGCTGCCAGGGACTACGGGGCATATGCTTTTCTGCCGGAAATATGAGATGTTGGGCTTAATGACAGGATATTGAGATCGAAACTCAAACTAATCCCAGCGGCAATGGATATGTAGGTGGCGGAGGCAGTGGCCATGCTGGCAACCTTGGCAATGCCAGTGGATTCGAGGTGATTAGGGACGCCTTGCGAAGTGGGGATGGAGTTACTGAGCATTTTGGCAATGGCAACGAGGAGCACCTAGGGCGAGCAGGTTGGGCACCTGCAAAGCGGTATACAAATGAGGTTAGGGACTACGAAACTATGAATTCAGCAAGGAATCAGGCAACCTATCGTGGAATTTTCAGTTGTTTTTACTCTACAGACAGTGGATGTAGATTGTATGGTGTACTCTGTTGTGTTCATTAATGGAATATAAAATGCCTTTTCCAAAATATTTCGCTCTTGTTTTGACTTGAATTAGGTTTTAGTTCACCTAGAGTGCCAGAATTTGCCAGTCTCATGTGTGTGGTTAATGTGTATTTGCCCTAGCTATTAGACTGAATGTTTGATTACTAGCTTTGCTATATATTTTCCCTGGTTATTATACTGAATGGGCATACTTATATGTGTGCATACTCCTGAAAGGTCCCTTCAGTTATTTTGGAAGTTCAGGGTATCTCATTGATTCTTCTCTACACAAAATAAGTATCTGGATAAATGTTTGATTGTTCTCTCTCGTTTCGCACACCCGGCCTATGCTGGCTAGGTGATTGGTCCAACTCCTGTTGAAAGGGAGCTAGTATTGTGCCCTGTCCATTCTACATTTTACAGATGAATTTCAATTCAATCTGAGCAACTAGATTTTAAAAGATAAGTGACCTTTCTCTTTTGGTATTTATAGGCATAGCCCTCTTCAAGACCTGCATTTTGGTTAGATATAAGGCCTTTAAAATACCCTATGCTCCCTTCAAAAAAGGAATCAGTTAATTTTTATTTTTCTTTACATAATCTTTGGCTAACCAACTTCACAGTACAACCAACTCCCCTTGAATGTGCAACCAACTTCACTAACAATTTTCAAGAACTAACCAGTACAATTGATGCACCTTGCTCTCTATTGACATATATTCCTTGAATCATACTTGATTATGACACATGTGGTCCAACATCACTTAGGGTCTACAGCCAGTGAATGGCTTGCCCTACCCTTCAGGGCCCTCAGGGAAACTCAACAATAAATATCAAACCTCCAATCATGAGTCTAATGTCACACAACCATTGTTGAATATTGTACCATGAGTCTAATACAACATTACCAAACCAGGGGTATGCATGCCTGAATAGGGCTTATAGCTGTATGCCCAATTACATTATTCAAATTCTAAACCTTGCCCCAAATACCATAGGACTATAATACTTTCCCTTGCTGATTTATTTTTCCTTTTGTTCCTTTGAAGTCATGCACATAATTGGTGTCTTCATTTTTGTCATCAATGGTATGTAACCTGCAAAACAAACTTTTCCAATATTGGAGTGCCTAGTTCCAACATGAACAAAACCTCGCAACATCAAGTTAGGCAACTTGATGTTGGACAATATCACTTTTAAAGATGGACAATATCAACAAAATTCATTGTAAGTTTGCAAGTGGGAAAAGGATGTAAAGGTCAAGAGAAAGCATGCATATCTTCAAACTTTGGGTGATGGGCTTCTTTTTCTCTAGTGGGGCATGCATGTGTAAATATCTTATCCTCTTCTTCAACCTTCGACCAAAACATTTATTTTGTCATCTTTTCACATTATGCCTAGAACACCAATATGACCACAAGAGAGAACTTTGGCTCCTTTTGCTTCACCTTTCCTATGATTGAACTTTCCATCCTTCATAATAGAACTCTCGCCTTGAGCACCTAAAACCAGTATGTATGCCACCTTCTATCCTATCTGTCATTTAGATCGCCGACTGCAATCTATTTGTTGGATCCTTCCAAACTACTGCTTGGTCCAACTCATGGTGCATTACAACATTTCATTTTCCTCGATATTACCTCAAAACAAACATATATACTTAGAACATTGTGATTTTACTCTACCTAGTTGGCTTGTGTTGCTCATGGAACATACTTCTCTTGACTATAAGGCCTCCATCTTTCCATCTTCCCTCCTCGCATTGTCGACTTCAAGATAATTCATTCATCTCCCAAATGCCATGCTTCACACTTGTTATCAAAGATTTGCATGCATTGTATAACCAAGAGAGCTTGCCAAGGATTTGATCACATGATTTGAAATTGAGCAATCTGTGACATTGATCTTCTTCAGAGAGAGATGTTTTGTAGCGATACGAAAGATCTCCAGATCCTAGATCGTCTTGTTGCCGCAAAGTACCAAGTTCCAACCACTCCAAGACTTTAATAATTTCATAGGATCATGGACGTATTTCGATTGCTATGCTGAACTCCAACTAGAATCATCACATTGTTTGAGTGCATCACTTCTCAATGGCCCATGTAACCATTACAACAAGAATATGGCCCACACCATGTGGATACCTTGTTAAGGTACCCCTAGTCTTTGCCATTGTAGGAAACGATAGCCCTCTTGTGCCTCACCATAAACCTGGAGGTGCAATTGGAGGGCACCTGTTGTTCCCTATCGTGGAGATCTCGAGGATAACAAACAAGAAATCCAATTTGAGGAGAATGCAAGGATTGAAATCAACGAAGATGACCTAAGAGTTGTTTCTTCGGATCCATATGATTTGAAAGCATATTCTTGTCATAGTCTAGGAGTTTCCAAAGTCTGGTTTAGCTATAGTTCCATTCGTCGTAGGAATCCTTCTTGGCTTCGAGGTTGTGAATCTTACAGATTTCTCTAATTTGCCAATTGACTTCTCTAGGCCTTCATGCTTTTACTCTCCCACCTTATTGACCATCAAAATTGACAAGATCCTTTGTAGACTTGCTTATGCATATGCTTTAAACTAGGGCTATGGTTTTGTAGACATACAACGCCGAGAAATAAAGAGTGGTGGTGTAAGCTTCCCTGCAGTCCATGACACATCGTCGCCCATCCAATCAAACCCTATTACTATGATTTCTCCCAAAAGTTTTCGTTGTTGCGCTTCTTTCTCCTCAAAATTTACAAGCTCGATCTTCATTTTTGAGATTGACCGCTTCTTTCTTCTTTCCAACTATGCAAGCGTTGACTCTCTTTCTCTCTCAAAATCGCGCAAGCCTCCTTGCATGTTGCAAATCATAGGTTTGATTCTCTTTCTCTCTTTTCTGGTGGTGATTCTACTTGAGTGGCAACATCTACGCCTATCCTTGTGTAGTTCGTCCAAGATCTACACCAGACCCAAAATTAGAATGAGCATGTTCACCAGTTTCTTTACGCTTATCTCCTCTCCACGATCATTATTTAATACAGGTCTCTACTGTGTATGTGGGTAGCTCTATTCAAAACTTTTACTTGACGGAGTTTGCCCTCTTCGCACACCAAACACACATGAACAAACCATAATTCACAGACTGTAGCAATCACTCACAAAACAAACTCAACAAAAACTATCTACCCTACACTAATCTTCTATGACTACAAAACATTCAAAGATTAGCTTCCTCTCATTCTTCAACTATATAGGAGTTCTTGGGGAAGAAATCCTCACACAAGCCTCTCACCTTATGAGACCTAGTGGCTGTGATACCATATCAAAATAAGAGAAGAGAGATGCCACAACAATATTGTGTTAATTGTTCTTTTAATGTAATTGTACACATAAATACATGAAGGCTTTGTGTAAACGACCTTGGTGCGGAGGCACCGTGGTCAACTCAACCCATGCGGATGAGGTTGACATGGGAGCTTGCCCAAGATGCACAAGGCATGGAAAGTCAGGCGCAAGTCGGTTAGGAAACTCAGTGGACGAGCACACCAAGCATGGAATGAGTGGGCACTTGTGGACGGATGTGCGAATGGGTGGAGTGTGTCAACTGGTTGGAAGGTAGGGCGTGCGCCCATGAAGCCCAAGATGTGGCAAGCCTTGGCATGTCAGCTAGATGGATTAGCATGCGGGTGCACACGCGTTGCAGACAAAGAGCGATGAGTGCGTCAGCTTGGGTGCCTCATGACATGATGTATTGCGGAGGCAAACGCTGATGATAACTTAGCGTGTGGGAGGTGCGCACCACAAGGGTGAAGCCCTGGCCACACCTCAAGCCAACGCCAAGTATAAAAGGAGAGCATATGGCTAAGGCAAGAGGAAAACTTGAAGACCAAGAAGAGGTGCAACCGAGAGTTAAGGCAAAGAGCAATTTGCTGGGCAGGGAACAGGCTGCAAGGATGAGCCTAGCTTGTCTTGGGAGCACGAAATCTCGGGGAATAGTTGATGCCAAAACAGTGTAGCTCAGATGTAGAGCTTGTGTTGGAAGCTCGGTTGGAGAGCTCATTTTGGAAGCTCGATAGAGAGCTTGTGTTGGAAGCTTGATTGGGAGCTCGACAGAGAGCTTGCTTTGGGAGCTCACCTAAGAGCATGCCTTGAGAGCTCATGTTGGGAGCACGAATTGACAAGAGTTCGGTGCACAGCGCAGAAGCGACGATAGGTAGTTATGTGCTGTGGATCTGCAATTGGTGGGTTGTGACAACAGGGACAGGTAGAGTTAGCAGTACTAGCAAGAGATGCACGACAGATTTATGAAGTGGCATAATTCTTGGGGTTTCTTCTTGTGGAGTTAGCCAGTTGGGCACTCCTTCAATTGGGCTGGCTTGCGAACACCCTCCAATTGTTGAACTGTTGTAACTTGCACTTGTTATATATTTGAGCTTGGCATACCTAGTTGGGGTGCCACCCATATACTTGAGTCTCTTGTGTATCTTGTAAAATAACTAAGTATTGAGTGTGTTAATTTGTTGGATGTATTAACAACATAATTGGCTAAGTAAGAACATAAGCGAACATAAGTATAAGTGTTATCCGTAGGTAGGCGTAGTCTGCTGGAACACTTGCCGAGTTGGTTTCACCCTCAACAAGGCTTTGGGCATTGTTGCATGGGCTACCAAAAATGAAAAATTGTGTTGGGCCAAGGTAGCCCTGTGACAGGTGGTTTCAGAGCTAATTTGGGCAAGCTCTTCACCAAGACACGTCATAGACGAGTTGCTAAGAGTTGTCAAGTGTTGGGATATGCCTATAGGTTGACAGGAGGCAGCACTGTGCAATAGTGCGCCCACCAAGGCACTGGGTGCCTAGACAAATCTGACAATAGTGTGACCCAACAAAATTGCGCATAGGGGTGGCACTTGACAGCATATGTAAAGGGGTGAAGTGTGCCCAATTGTAGTAGAAGCATTTGGGAGAGAAGTGCCCAACGCGCGACAGAGGTTGCCAATAATGGTGAAGTAGCTTGGTTTGAAGGAAGCTTGCCACAAGAAGAGCAAAGTGCCAAGAAGCGTGCCTTAGGAAGGAGGTGCACCCAAAACCGATAGATTGCGCCCAGAATCTACAGACTTCGGCAGGCAGCCAAGGGAGCTTGCACCAGCAAAATTAGTAAGTCTGTTGTGGATTTGGTTGACTTGACTCTTTGGTTATGCATGATCGCATTGTGCAAGAGCCGTGACAAGATGTTCAGGACAAGGAAGAGTCATGGAAACCTTGTTGGAAGCCACAACCAAGGCTTTGGGACAACTTATTTGCGAGATGAGGCAAACGTTCAATGAGCATGAAGCGAGGGTTAATGAGCTGTGCTTGCAAGGCAAAGAAGAGATGCTACGATTGCAGACATTGGCAACCCAAGTAGAGGCTTGGGAAGTGCCCAGGTTGGGGTCACTTAGCAGGATGGTTGATGCCTAAGAGAAAACACAGAATTAGCAAAGGGCAACTGCAGAATCGAGTAAGACGTCAAAATGTTACCTTTACGATGGAGATCACTTTGTGTGAACTTGTCCTTAGAAGGAAATGTTGAGCATACGCTTGGGAGTAGGCCAAGGGCACCCAACAGAGATGTCACTGGCAGCTATGGAATTACAACACCCTTCTAGAGAAGTTGCAGAAGTAGTGAAGGCATGCCTGGGCAAGATAATAGTGGATTTGCAGGATGAAGACAAATAAGGTTTGTGCTTTGCGAAAGCAACTATAAGTGGGTTGAAGGTTGCTGGCAACTGCGGTGGTGGACACTGATGCCACCCACAGTTTTGTGAGTAGCATAACTGTTGACCCTAGGAAAAGTTAGACAGAATAATGATGGACCTGGGTTGACAAAAAGTAAGCCAACAAGAACCTTGACATCGCTTCATAGTAAATCTGAGGGCAGTGAGGCCATGTTCAAGGTGGTGAACTCACAACGAAGCCATTGGAAGGGGTGGTTCACACAACGCAATAAAAGTTGGAGATTGGTACGCAAGATGGACTAGGGTCGCTTTGTTGGATGACCGTTTAGTGGTCTTGGGGTAAGACTTTCTAACGTTGGTTAAGGCAATATCGGTTCTGTTTATGAGTTGTTTGGTGTTCTTGGGTGCAACCAAGGCTTGGAGTGTGCTAATGATGCCGATAAGGAAGTTGGGGCGCATCTCATAGATGTCTTCCATAGAGTTGGTTGAGACAATTGGCTTGCTTGCCAGCAGGCTTTATGGCATCGTGCAACAACAAGTAGAGTCGAACAACACGAACGCAAATACATTGGAGACGATTGATCACTTGGCAAAGAAGCCGATAGAGTTGGAGTTGCAGCTAGAATTCGTCATGAGGAAGACTTAGTTGTTGTGTGTTTTAGCAGACCATTTGCAACATGTTGGAGACAAGGTGAAGCTTGCACAAATAGTGGCAGTTAGGTTGTTGAAGAAGGCATTTCTGACGACGCAACAAGCAAACCATGTGACAAGAGTCAAGGCAAAGTGGCCTAAGAGGTGGGTCCACTTGGGCAAGGCGAGCAAGGCCTTGACCATGGCCAATGCGAGGAGGCATTGGACCAACAATGTGTACTATGGGTAGAAGATTTAGTGGCAGATGCGAAGGATGATGAGGTGACAGAGGTGCCTATGGTAGATGCAATGGCAGAACAAAGTGACGGTGAGAGTGAGGATCTCTCAGCACAAGATGCAACAAACATCGTAGCCTTTTGCACACATGCTATGGGGATCTTAGAGTCCCATCTAACACAAGAAAAATTGAAGGAAGTGGGTTGCAATCCTTGAGATGACGGCAATCCAACATTACTTGGAAACGAAGTCGTTCTTGCAAGACAAGTTGGATGAAGGGGACACCAAGGAGGTGGAGGCCACGCTAGGCACCCTTCAACAACGCAACTATCGTCAGGTTGAGCAACTTGTTTCTGGGAGCTCGCAACACTAAGAGGGGTGCATGGGAAAGACTCGATCACATTTCAAAAGGACTAGTAAATCGACAAGGCGATGAGCTAAGAGGAGGCAAAAGTGCGCTGAGATGGAGGATGAGTCGGATCATGAGTTAGACTTGTGGGAGTTGCCTTTTGAGGTGTCTCGATCCAAACAACTGTCAACTGGACTAGAGGAGCTGGGTTGCACTTCTTTGGAAAAGGAATCAGTTTAGGCATACTTTTGCAGATGGCAATGGTTAGATAGACAAGCCTTTTAGAGTTTTGGAGGTGGTGGTTGCGAGTACCACCTATCTGGTTGCCCAGGATGAGGTTGAGCAAAGCGACTCACTGCCCTTGGCAAAGGCAATGAGGCTGTAGGAGCCTTGTGGAGGTTGCTTTAGACAGATTCATCCAAGTGATGCGGAAGGCATAAGCATGTTGAGTTGCGGAAGGCAATTCAACACCAGTGTGGCAAAGGTGAGGACTTTGCCCAGGTTTGGCAGATTTGCATGTGGAGCAGACCAAAAATGCAAAAGGGAAAACGACGGTTTTGGCTTTAGGAAGTTCATTCTCATGGTGGTTGAGTGTGACCGTTGGATTATCTACCCAACCAGTTCAACAAATGGGGGAATTCAACGAATGGGTGCATGACAGAGTTGGTTGAGTACCGTGGTAGTAGTAGGTTGGGAAGGTCCATTTGCCAAAGACGCTTCTTAAGAAGGCTCAAGTTGCGACAGTGGTTACTGTAGAAGATCAACTGAGATGCAGAGATGTGGTGCGATGGTGGTCATGGCATTGACAATTGCAGCAGAAGGTTTCCAATTATAATTGGCATGATGGAGACGTTGCTGAGGACGACAACTACTTGACGTGGGGAAGGATGTAATGGCCTTGGTGCAGAGGCACCTTGGCCAACTCAACCCACACAGACAAGCTTTGCATGGGAGCTTTCCCAAGATGCCCAAGGCATGGCAAGTTGGGCACAAGTTGCTTTGGAAGCTCGGTGGACGAGCACACCAAGCATGCGATGAGAAGTGGAGAAGAGCCAACCTGAAGTTCAAAGAGGTGGTTATTGAAGTGACAATGGGTAACACCTCTAAGTTGTAGCTGGACTAGCCTATTCTTTGGGGCTTTAATCAAGCATGCCAGTTTGAGCATGCGCTAAAGATATCATTTGATAAGGGGTCAACATGCTCAAAACAAGTGAATGGAGAAGCCATATGGGGTTGGAGCTTTGTCATGCTCTAGACCCCGACAATTTTGTCCTTTGATATTTCTTTGCCAAGGTTCATATTATCAACCTTACTGACTAGATGGTGGGTGTCTTGTAGCATCTCTTTAACAACAATAGGATTAGATTCTTTTTTTGTTGTGTAAACAATCTAGATCTTTGAAGTGGATGAAAGCTTCCCCTTTAATGGATTCAAAATTTGTTAATCTCGCCTCATCTCCCTTTACTATCTCTAACGTTATTCCTTAATTGTCTTCCCTTAGCTTACTTATGAAAGAAGGTAGTGCTATTGTTTCTAGACTAGAACCATAAACTTCTTGATTTCAAACACCATTGCTCCTCTTTTAGACATGCCTTATGTAATTTTTTGTTTAGCTTCCTTTCCGCAAAATTGTTTTGTAATTGTTTTGTAACTTGTTTAGAGATTTTGTTGTCCTCCATTATAGACTGCAATTTGCTCCACTGTTCCTGTGCGCCTACTTTCTTCTTGTTAGGGGGGTTGATATGATGATTTACACAATATTTTGACTTTGCCTTTACCAATCTCAACTTACACTCTTAGTTGAAGGTTGGTGAACCTTGAACCCTTGTCTGCCATGTCTACTTCCCAAACTGAATTCTCTTTACTCCAAAGTGGGTTAAAGCAAAGGGGAATTGGCCCATGATTTTCAAGCGTTTAAATGATGAGGGTTATGGGATTGTGATAAAAAAATGTGGAGGAGATAATATGCAAGTTGATGAGGGCATTTCAAGAAAAATGTCGTTATGAACAAAAATTAGTCCAAATATGCAGTGATGTGTCTTGGACCCACCCTTTGATTGGACCAAGTGTATTTTCCTTTCCTGGGAACAATATCTATAAGATCCCACTCAACGATCAAATCTTTATTTTTTTCCTTGAAATTGGTCCCTTACTATTGAATCGCCCCTTCTCCTTTTGCGAAACACTACATTGAATTAACCTGCCACAATATTGCTTTTGTTCATGCCTTGTTTCTTCATCTTAATAGTAGCGTATTGCACATGAGCATATACATTGAAGATTCTAATTTGCTACTGAGACTCCTTATTCACTAGTGTGACCAAGATCCAATGCTAGTTGGAGTGAAGGAATGAGATATTAAAGACATTTGAGTCCCATAGAGTGCTTAGACCCTTGCATGCACCTCGAGCCTTTACGATTATACCAAAGTTTGTCCTCCATCATTTTTTACCTATTTCCAACACTTCTCAATCCATTTTTTGTCTCCTAGATGAGGATGACAATAGGCCTTTCCATTCTAATTAGATCTTTCAAAGATTCCACTCTACTTATACTACCTAACCCTCTACAATTCAAGGAGACACCTATCATTATTTCAGTTCTCAAACTTTGACGATTTAGGCTCTGATGAGGGTTGTCTTCCCTATCCATCGCATAAGTTTATTAATTTGATGTTTCATACCAATCAAATGCGGTCCATGATTAGGATGAGAGAGAGAGAGAGATAAGGAAAATTTGATTGGAAAGGTTAATATTAATGGGATAACAACCAAAATACAGGACCCTAAAAACTAAAGCTGACCATATTAAATTAGAGGAAACTATAAATTAAACCAATAGAACGAAAAAAAACTAATCCTAAATGAGAATGTAAATGAACTAAAGCTATAACCAAAAAGATTTTAAAATATTTAAAACTCTTATTACTAAAGTCAAAAAGTTGAAATTTTATAGAAATCTTAAAAACTAATGAACTAATATATATATAAAGCATGTAAACTAAAAACTAAAATATAGTAAGCAAATATATTAAATGGAAAACATATAGGCTAGTCCACTAAAATACAAAAAACGAATAAACTAATAAATAAAAACATTTAAATTTCATAGTAAACATAAATATCAATAATTGTTAGAATAATCCGTCGGGATTATTGTAAATAAATAATAAATAGGAATATGAATAGATGCATAGGAAGATGAAACGGCTGGTTCTCAACCGCCACATTGTAATGTATAAATATTTGCATTTGGCTATGTAATACAATGAATCGGGAGTTATTACCAACAAGTGGTATCAGAGCCTGGCTGCCTGCCTACCATAACTCCTGCCTGTTGCCAGTCTGCCCATTCCTGGCATTCTGCTTGCCAGTCCATTGCCAGACTGCTCCATCAGTGTGCCACTCGAGTCGCATGCAATGTATGCGTTACTCCTCCATCTACCTGCGTTTATTCTCTGCTAAAATTTTTGAACAATACCTAACCCTAATTTTTGCTGGCCGCCTCTTCATTCCCCATCGCTGCTGGGCACCGTGTCTTCTATGCAAAAATTCCACTCAGCTTATAGCTCCACATCTCCACGCTGGTGTAACAGGTCGCTTCAAATTCTTTGCCTATTGACGCCAATCCAGAAGTTACACACAGTACGCCAATCCACACCACATTCGATCCCTTTGGAAGTTGCAAACTTCCTCACATCACCCGTGAATGCTGTGCGTGGAGGCCCGTGACTGCGTTAATAGTCGATCCCTTTGGAAGTTGCATACCTCGGTGCTGCGTGGAGTGCTGCGACCTGCGTGAAGATAATATGTGTGAAGGCTGAAGCTACCCGGTCGCCTTTGATGGAAAAGTCTCCATGTTGGAAGAATCTGCAAAGGCTAAGAGAAATCACTGGAGACTCGCCTCTTACTCAATCGCATGGAGTGAATTGCTACGATTTCCTCGAACTGAAGTTGCAAAGTATCCACTCTAAGTTTGAAGGCTGCGTATTAAATATATGTGTTGAGATGTGAGTTATATATGCTGCGTCCATATGCGTTGAGTATATGCGTTGATATCTCTTGTAAAACTGATCGTGACTACCAGTATGAAGAGCTGCTTGATTTCATAGACAATCATGTGTCTTGCATTTGGAGAATGCAAAGGGTGAAACCCTACTTTGTGAATTAAGTTACTTTCTTGTCTGTGTACGATTTTCTGCCACATGAGAGATTGTCCGTGATTGGTATCCATTGAGTATGGTGCTGCTATGCAATATTGTTGTTGCGACTTCACTTATTCATTGACTCCACTCAACATTGGTATGAGTTGCATGTTTAAGAGTTGTGAACCTGTTTGTCTAAGTGTTGTGTCCTTTCATCTCTCTCTGAGCTCTCTCTCTTGCATTGAACCGTTAGAGAGTTGCGTAGATTGCAGCTGAGGCGCTGCAACTATATATATTGAAGGCTGTGATTGCGACTGCAATTGAACTGCAAGCTGTGGGGTAGATGCATACTTAGTGGAGAGTTGCAAGCTCCTTAAACCCTATTTTCGGCGAATGCAATAAAGATTGTTGATGCTACAAAATTGTTCTACTGCAGCCAGCGTGGAGACTGCTACAGCGTTGGTGATTGTCGTCAGCTAAGGGGAGGTAAAACGTTTTTGTTTGTTGAAATACACAAACCCTAATTCCTGTGCATGGATGTAAAAGAAACAGTCGGCAAGTATTTTTCATTTATATTGAGTAAAAGGGGCCGTGACTAATATATACATGATATATAGAAGATTCGGTGGAAGATATATGCTGTTGTGTATAATGTTGTAATGTATAAACCTAGAATTACTATATTTCTTTCTCTGAAGATGCGACTAGAAGAGCACATGCTGTGTGAGGATACTGCTCTTGTGAATTGGTGAAAGATTGAAAGCCAATGTGTAGTAAAATAAATCTGGATAATCGAAGTTATAGTTTTCTGGAGTTTAACAAACAAACCTGTGCAGAGTTTTTTTGTTTGTTTGCTTGAGAAATATTTATAAAATCTCGTTGGCTAAGCTATTGTAATATGAAGACTGTTGGCTGAATATTCACACCATTACCAATTGCATAAAGACCCTGAAAGTTGCGAATTGGTACTTAATTTCTTCTCCCTGAATTGCTGGGAATTGAAGTTGCGATACTATCATTGTATCACTTTAAAACCTGAAGTTGACATTGTAAATCACCTTGGCAGAGACTGTAGACCTGCAAGGTTATTGTTTTTCTCTTTGTCATATTAAGATCAATATTGTAAATTATACTAACAGTTGTAAAAGATGCACTCTTTGGCATCTAGTATTGGTGCTGCCCTAGCTGGCAAAGACCAATCCAAAGACCCTTCCAAGGGAGATTGCAGCAAGAGAGGACGAGGAAGAAGAAATTTCAAAGGCAGAGGGGGCAGAAGCAAAAGATCAGATTTGCAGTGCAAGCGTTGCGGAAAGACTAGGCACACATCAGATCAGTGTTGGGCTTCATGGGACTCCATCAAAGACGAGCATAACCAGAAGAAAGATGACCAAGATGCTAATAAATCTTTTGATTCTTGTATTGTTGCACATTGTAATCTTGGAATTAATGAAATGACTTCTCTTTCATCTTACAAAGATTGTTGGCTGCTTGATACTGGTGCAACATCACACATGACATTTAGAAAAGATTGTTTTGAAGAACTTAATGAAACAATAGACGACATAGTTTACTTTGCAGATAAGTCAAGTATTAAACCAAAGGGAATGGGCACCATTTGACTGAAGATGCCTGGATTCCCTGATTTCTTGTTGAAGAACGTTCTCTATCTTCCAGAGTTGCAGAGAAGCCTGCTGTCCTTGGTGGAGATTCGACAGCAAGGCCATTCCATCCACATGTTTGATGGAATCGTTGAAATAAGAAAGTCCTCTGACAACCAAGTCATCATGACTGGATACGAAGATGGAAAGCTGCTGAAGCTCAAGGGTTCATCCGCAAGATTTCAGAACTATGCCTACCTCTCTCAGCATGGAGAAGGTAATATGTCATCTAGCTCATTGTGGCATGCAAGATTTGGTCATCTAAATTATAACAGTCTTCGTTTGTTGAGAAAGAATGGTGTATTTGGCTTGCCCACCATTCCTAAAGAGAAGAATAAATGTGATGCATGTATTTTAGGGAAACATAGTAAGCTGCCATTCCATGAATCTAATTTCAGAGCAAGTAGAAAATTAGAACTAGTGCATTCTGATTTATGTGGAGAAGGTAATATGTCATCTAGCTCATTGTGGCATGCAAGATTTGGTCATCTAAATTATAACAGTCTTCGTTTGTTGAGAAAGAATGGTGTATTTGGCTTGCCCACCATTCCTAAAGAGAAGAATAAATGTGATGCATGTATTTTAGGGAAACATAGTAAGCTGCCATTCCATGAATCTAATTTCAGAGCAAGTAGAAAATTAGAACTAGTGCATTCTGATTTATGTGGAGAAGGTAATATGTCATCTAGCTCATTGTGGCATGCAAGATTTGGTCATCTAAATTATAACAGTCTTCGTTTGTTGAGAAAGAATGGTGTATTTGGC